>OX411306.1:147479192-147784192 GCA_948150685.1 Rhaphigaster nebulosa | reverse complement strand
GGACAGCGCCCTCGAAAGAGAACTGTTGGGGATTGTGTTGGCCATTGACCACTTCAGACCCTACGTATTCGGGAGAAGATTCCGAGTACATACGGATCATAGACCACTGCAATGGGTTGGGAAGTTAAAAGAATCCTCCGCAAGGGTTACTAGGTGGAAAGAATTCCTAAGCCAGTACAACATGGACATCGTGCACAAACCGGGGAAAGAGAACGTGGTAGCGGATTGGCTGTCCCGAGCAATATCGGTCAACGTGATAGAGGAAGATGAAGGGGAATCATCCAGAAACGTGAGGCAGTTTTTGTGAGAGTGGACACCGGAAGGGGAGGGTGAGCATGGCACAACGGGCGACAGACAGGATCTTTCAGAAGATGAGAACCCAAGCGACGAAAGACCGACGGACATGGAAGAATTAGAAGAAATTGTCAACGACAAGCATCGACAAATAATCTGGAAAACCAGGACCTCAGGGTTGATGAAAATCGAGTATACTCGGTACGGAAATAGTCGCATCACGATCGCAGCCGAGAGATAAGGACGACCAAATCTGCAGAGCTCTGAAGGATGCATCCAAACCTGGTAAAACCCATCATCTATATGTCGGAAATAACTCTATTTGGGAAAAGATCAAACGAATATGGCGATCCGAGCGAATCGGGGTGGACAGGACGTTCGTTCGATGTAAATTGATGGTCGAAAGGCTCAGGGATGCCGAGCAACAGAAAGAGGTGACGCTCGCCTATCATCAGAGTCAAACGAACCACCGCGGGGTGCACGAAACGTTGCAGGCGTTGCGAAGAAGGTACTTTTGGCGTGGGATGAAAAAAACGATTGACGAAACCATAAGGGGTTGCGAAGTCTGTCTCAGCACGAAATACGATGGACATCCACCAAGAGGAAGACAAGAGGTGACACCCACCGCCAATACTCCGCTGAGCGATCTCCAGATTGATACTTTTACCTGGAGTGGATTATAAGTGGGTAACCATGATTGATCTCTTCAGCAAAATAGCTATGGCATACCAGATTCAGGAACGATCGTCAGAGGCAGTGTTAGAGGCCCTAAAATTGTGGTTCCAATTCTACGGAGTTCCAGATCGGATCTCGTCCGATGGAGGAGTTCGATAAGCATTTTTCCAGCATCAGAGCGGAGATGAAGCTGTTGGACGTGGTGTGGCATCTCAACACTCCCGGTCATCCCAAGAGTAGGGGAAGTATTGAAAGGCTACATAGCACATTAAGCAACCACCTGGGGGTGTACCAAACGGATAAGGGGCTAGAACCGGACGTGGCGACGGCAAAGGCTATTGTGGCATACAACCATTCTATCCACACAGTAACGGGTTTTTCTCCATTCGAGATACTTTTCGGACTTCGCGGTCATCGGCGGGACTATCGGGGCACGACAGCGGACGAGGAGGAAGTGGTCAACAATACTACTGAGCGGAGGAAATTGTGGCTGAAAGTCCAGGAAAGGAAGGAGAAAGAAAAGTGCATGAGAGTCGCTCGAGACAATCTCAACCTTAGGGATATGATGGGAGAGGTGAAAATAGGTACGATAGTGTACAGGAGGCTAGGCACTAATAGCGGTAAAGAGTTACTGCGTTACGAGTGGCCATTCAGGGTGGTGGTAATTAGAGAGCACAATATTGTCACCATTGAAAGTGTTAAAAAAAACCCTAAAACGTAGAACAGTTCATATCGAACAATTAAAGCTACCAGCGATAGAAACATCTTTGTAAACTGGAGTATCCTCGTCTCATTACATAAACTTTGTATATAACAAATTGTTCTACATTTTTTTTTGTTTCGTAGTATTATTATGATTTTGCTTTGTGACCATAAGTGCGCGAGAGTGCGGTAAGTGTGCTAAAACGGCCATAAAGCCACAAGAGGTTTCTTTTTGTTCTTTTAAGGTACAGATAGCTGTAAGAAGTTTTTTTTGTTATTGTATGTATATATATAAATATATTTCTTTTTTTATTTATTTATTTATGTTATAACAGGACAAACGAGGATTTTTTTCTATTTTTTTTTTTGTTTTTGTTTGTGTATGTAAGAAGTTTACGAAGAATGTCCGTAAACTGGCGGGGAGAGTTATAGTCTGCAGCATAGTATTATTGTATTTAATACCAAATCTCTTATGTAAACAATAACGAAATGTATATAAGTAGAATTACTAAGAGGAATAAAGCATTCTTGATTTTGTCTCTGAACGTGTTGTTTCTTTAACCTTATTCTTTTTTTTATCTTTTTTAACGCGCTGTCACGTAACATATATACATATACACACACACACACACACACATATATATATATATATATATATATATATATATATATATATATATATATATAATTTAAAAACTTTTTTTTTTTACTACCAGATATTTATTCCCGATAAATGCCAACCAGCAAAGTGTCTGCTTAAGAATTAATAGCATG
The DNA here is from genome assembly GCA_948150685.1 of Rhaphigaster nebulosa. Taxonomy (NCBI): domain Eukaryota; kingdom Metazoa; phylum Arthropoda; class Insecta; order Hemiptera; family Pentatomidae; genus Rhaphigaster; species Rhaphigaster nebulosa. The sequence goes on along the minus strand of OX411306.1, from coordinate 147,781,747 downwards.
CCAGTAATGCAGTATTATCTTATTTCGAACTTGAATCAGTTATATTATATCCAAAAATGAGATCCCTCATCCACCTCCTATAAGTCGCCTTGTCTGTCATATTGTTAGGGGTGATAACTGTAGCCTTATCTTTTATAATTCTGTAGGTATGGAAGTGAAATGAAAGTATTTTACATTGAGATGGCTGCAATTGTGTAAATCTTTTATGAGAAACTGTATATGTGTGAGACGTGTATACATATATATATATATATATATATATATATATATATATATATATATATATATATATATATATATATATATATATATTTAAAGTTTCGAAGATTTGGAAAAAGAGAGTAAAGTAGTCTTCGTTGTTTGTTTTGAATCTCTCGTTTCACTTTGACATGTGGGTCCCAAGTCCATTATTCTGTATAAGGAATGCCTCAAGTAATGGGCAATGTACGTCTGGAGAATAAGGTTTTTTAATTGAAATAAGTTAAGTTTTTTTTAAAGTTAAGCAACTGAATTAGCAATAAGAAGGTGGCACAACACGAAATCTGTGAGGCAGTGAATAGGGCCGAGTACCCTATGTGCTGCCCTAGCCGGTTCCAAAGTGGTCTAATTAAATTACCAAAGACAACAAACTTCCCTTACTTCTCTTTCAAAGCCCTCTCTCCGCTTTTAACCTTAGTCTTTCTCTTCTTCTAACTCATTTTGTTTTTCCCTGGTGCACTCCACCCCACTCTTCAGCCAACTTCGGCCCATTCTCCTTTTGGAAGTGTTATGAAAGGAAAGGACTCCTTGGTCTTTGATATTAAGGATTATATATCCCGACGAGTTTTTCGTTTTCACATTACTCATAAATTTAGAGTTTTTCCTCGTTTTTTATCTGTCTATTTCGGTATTTACCGTAGTCTTTAGATATTTCGATCTAACAGGATATTAGGGCCGGAATTTAAACAAATTCTACGCCTTTCTTAGCTTTATGTTTAAAACATTGATAGATCACATGCTTATGAAGCATCCAAAAAATATAAGCCATTACTTTCTATCACCTGAACCCATCACTGTGCCAACAGTTCGATTCTGGCCAACAATTTATTAATTGTCCGGAAACTCTAAAGACTAACACTCTCAAGGCTCTTGAGAGTTGTTTAGTTTGTTTGTTTGGTTTGTTTTTTATGTTTGTTTTTTTTAGCCTAACCATTATAGTTCGTATTGAAACTGAGTCTTTCCCCTCTTTCTAATCAATTTACCCAACAGCTTTATGGCCTTTATAAAATATTAAGCCATTTTGTATAATCCTAATAATAAAAATAATATACAAAGTCCAACGATAATAGAGGTTCTATGACGATAACGTCAACAATATCTGCTTGCATACTTTCTTACAATACCAGACTGAAAGCAATCCTCCCACCTACGTTTCGCTTTATACGACTTGATCGGACCCACATGCTTCTCAGAATTAAGGCTTGTCCACACGCTCAAGTAAATCATCTGGTGAGACTACTAATAGGAACTGTTAAATTAGTCATTCGAATGAAACCCATTCTGTTTTTTCACTAATTTCTTCGCCACTCTCTTAAGCCAACAAGTAATGAGCTTCAAATTCATTACGCAATCATTATTTTATTCACTGGAAACGTTATTACTGTGGCTTGTTTATGCATTGTACCTTGTGATAATAAAATAGAAAAATCGCGTATGATCCATCAAGCCTGCATTTGAAAGCAGAAATTATCCCCTAAACGTCTAATTCTCGAACTGCTTACCTAATATTATTTACACTAGTTAATATTTAAATATTATTAATTTTTAAGTTGACTATTATAACGAACCTTACACGAAATTCCTTATATGTAACAAAAAAAAAAAGAAAAAAAAGTAGTAGTGTAAAATTAAATAAAAAATTGAATTAATATTAAGCATAGTACAGGCTGGATAACCTGTCGGCCGCTAGTCCGGCAAGTCCATTACTCCGGCACTCTGAGGGTACCGGCGGTTCAAATGTATTTATGTCTTTGTATACTTGATACAATATAGTACAATTATAATGTCAATGACTCATCATCGAAACCTTTCATTTTATGGTGATTTTTATAATTTACTTTGTTAATAGCTTCCGTAAGTAATCATTTGTTATCTCTATCTTATAGAGATTCATACTGTGCAATTCATTTAAATGAAAGAACCCATAAATTCATCAAAGACTTAAGAGTTAAATTAATACATAGAGCTGAAAACAATCTCAAATTAAATAAATATGAAGCACTTGAAATAATAAAATCCTTCAAACACAATACAGATTTTTGCTTAAATGGCCAAATAAATGTCTCCAATAGTCCAATCTTAAATTTATTCACATCTATAAGAGAAAAAACCATTGCTCACAGAATTACTGGAAAAATCTTCATCCCTAAACCGTTTATCTATAAACACCCCACCTTTCTTTTATTACTAGTTTAGTGCGAGGACAAACCAATACAAACTTTTCTGTTTGATATAATTTACTTAAGCCTTGGTGAGCACCAACATATATTCGATTTCTTTTCTTAATTAAATTCATAATTCATAAATGTTTTATAATACTAATTTATATTACATTTAATTTAATATTTATAATAAAACCAAACTGTATTTTGAATTGCTTATTTTTGAATTTTTGTTTGTATTTAGAACTGAAGATGAATGTATAACATTCGAAACTAGTTTTCAATAAAAACTAAATTATAGAAGTGGCAAATAATTGATCAATCCTAATTAGATTTATCCTTCTTTACCATCAAGCGGACGTCAACTGACAAATAAAACACTTATACTTATTGCTTTATTCTAAACGTGTTTTCCAAATATGCAGTGTAATAAGCTAATGAAAATATGTTCTCATGTCCAAAATCGCTTATTATAACGTCACTGTGACGTACTATTGTTAGGACTGAATTAAAATATTAAATAAGTAATGTGAATAAACCTTATTGTCGACAATTTTGATCTAAGAATTTTAGATCCTATTTTTGATAATTTAATGTTCATCATTAATTTACCATGGTTTGTTTTTTTAAGTTTAATCATTAATTTTAAATTATATTGAATTAAAGTAATATGAAAATGTATAAACCTAGTTAATAAAAACGTATAAGACAAATATAAACTTCAAACACATGTTTTATCATTTATCCTTTCTTAAAGAAGAGGAATGATCTTGATAAACACTCTTAAGTAATTTTTATAATACTTCCTATCTATTTCATCTAACATTTTCAAATCACTGTAATTTATTCGGTTAATAAACATTGTTATCGCCCAAAATATCTTATTTTTTTCCAAAAACGCCATGGCAAGACAAATTGCAGACATTTTCCTATTTTTAAACATCAAGAAGCTATGAGTACAGGTTAGAATAGCTGATCGGATCCCTTGTAGAACCGTGATTGGACGAATGAATCCAACTATAGTCCAACAACGTAATCCTACGAAGTCGGACCGTGGAGAGGTAGCTTAACAGACTTACCATCTATTAAATAGTTTAAAAAACTTTTTGGACATACAAGCTAGACCTTAGTGCTCTATCGCAACCACAAACATCCAAAGAATTCAGTCGTTCCAGTCAAAAGTATTAATAACGAAAAATAGTGGACGTATCATTTTATATGACAAATGACTTGCTACAGAAGAGCAAACAATTTCTTGCTAAAAAAATTGCTATACAAATTTCTGCAACAGACTGACTCGCAACATGAAACCCTCAGCAGAAATAAAGCACTTACATCCACCACGAACCAATGTAACCCACCCCGACGATTTTCGAGACTTGTTAAGTTGGCCGCTGTAAACCGCAAGAGTGCAGATTTGGTTATTGCAAAAATAATTTGCAGATGACAAATTAATTACTTCCAAACTATGTAAATGAACTATGAAAAAAAGTAAACATTTTATTTAAATGAATTTTTATAGAGTGAAAGCTTTTCAATGTTTTGCCAAGTTATGCAGCTTTGCTGATTCTCTATCCACATAGTTTTATCTAATAATGTTACATATAATGTTTCTTTTTTTAATTTCTGTGTAGCTAATTTACGAGGTGCTAATTGGAAAAGGTTATTCGCATAATTCGCACAAAAGCTACTCAGAGGGAAATAATAACTTTTAATCTGTGGTCGTATTGGCGTGGGCAGAGGTCGCCCCATAAAGGACCCTATACTTAGCAGGAGGGGCTTAGAAGTAACACTCCAGCTAAGAACTTTGCCTACTACCAAGTAAACGTCTTCCTCAACTCCCCCTTAATGGCGCCCCAACCCGTCTAAATCCCACAATAGAAATGGCTTTTGCTATTAACCCACATGACCGTCTGTTCTGCAACTAGGTCGGTGAGGGTATAAAATTAATTAACAATTCTGTGGAATAATAAGTTTGTTTTTCAACCAAGGAAGATCAGATTTGGCATTGTTAATGTGGAAATTATTTTCATTAGTAATCCGTAATAACGGAAAAAGAACCATTTATACGTTATTTCTGGCTTACATGTTATGGTAGATGATACTGAAAAATTGTACGGTTCATGCATTACGAATTGATATTCTTGAAAGTTTTTATGAATAAAAATGTAGAAATATGTAACGTAACGTAATTATGCAACACATTTTCACTATTTAATCATAGGCGTTGCCCAATAATTAAAGAATTCGGTTTAATTTTAACATACAAATTGTTTAAAATACGTTTTATATACCATATACTTTAAACAATTTCTCAGAGAAGTAAAGATATCCCCGCCCGACTGGACCTGTCTCCGACTAGAACATATGAAATACGGTTCAAGGTGGAAGTAATTCTTTTATACAAATTTTATGTAGACATTGGTGATACTCAGAACTGTAGGAAAAAATATCTAGAGAATTGCGAGACAAATATATCCGCATTCAAAGTTCAATCCATTCCATGCATAACGTAAGCTTAGGTAAACCCAAAGCGATCATTTTGTTTGATATGGCATGTAGACGATATGTTATTATTATGATAATTTATAATTGTTGATAATTTCGTCTATTATATCAATTATGCCTATTATATCTATCTATTATATCATATCTAATTACATATCGTATACAAAATACGCCATAGATCTTTATCATATGAAACCAGATATCAGCATTTTGTTTTTCTATAACTATTTAAATGATAATATCTCTAAACTCTTAGTATCTCTTAGTATCACTCTTAGTATACTAACTCTTAGTATCACATTTAAATTTATGTGAAATACAGCATGTTTCTTGATTATGATAATTTTTCGAGAAAAGATATATATATATATATATATATATATATATATATATATATATATATATGTTTTTTTAAGTTTTGCCTAAAAACATTTTATTATTTTTTAAAACTATTGTGATGCGTTGATATTTGTAAAAATGTATGAGATATTTTCGAAGAAAAAATTATCAAATTTATATCATTATTTAGACAAACGAAATTTATTAATATCAGAAGTGATGACATTTGTTTGAAGTGACTATTGATGATTTATAATGATTAAGTCTTCATGTCATTAACGTCATAGATGATCCACACAAGGCAAAATCACTTTTTTTTGTTCTATTTTGTATTTATTCTCACAGCCTAGGGAAGTGTGTACAGTCTGCCATCACTCCAATGCCATGATGGTGGCTTACATAGTTGGTCCGAAACTTAATAACAAAAACTGATTGTAATATTTTATGTTGACTATTCACGACTGATCTTCAACTAAAAATAGGTAAGAGAAAGAAATAAAATTATTAGTAAACCACTAAAATTTTAATATTATTATTTTATTTTTTTCTAAAAACGTTAGAATTGATAGCTTTTTAACTATTCACGATAATTGATAAATATTGTTTCAAAAAAGATGTATATTAATTTTAAAAAATAGGGTCTGAACATTGGAACTAGCAGATGTTCGCAGAAGTGTGTATAATACAAGGAACAACATCAATACAAGATTGGAACATGGACTTGATTCTGATATTACATTTTGTTAATGAACAAAATTGATACAAGGAATAATGTCAATACCTTCTTCATTCAATAAATAGTAGAGTTTTTCATCAAGGTTTACATTTGATTAACGGACATTTTCGGATATCATTTAATAAAATGCATCGAAAAAAACTATATTAGTAAAACTATATCGTTACTTGTAAAAAATTTAAAATACTTGTAAAGAAGAGGCATTGAATATCAGTCTTGAAGTAAATCGGGATAAACAGATAGCTAATGTAGACGGTGTATTATCGAATATTGATTCCACTATCTCTCCTTCTGCTATCTGGAAAGGCCGTCCCTCACCCTACCCAGATATTGCCTACCTCCTCAACCATTTTCTTTCCTCGGCGGTCTATCTAGTGCTCTTGGCAACTCGGAGGATCGAACCTTTTAACCGTGCCAATGTTGGCAGACTCCAGGAGTTCGGGGTAGATATTATTTAGCCCGTTTAGCTGGCAACCAGGAAACAGGATAAAATTCAATGTTCCTCTGTTTATCTAGTGTTAGCATACAAACTTGGTTTAGTCTTGCGCTCTGGGTGATCGAAACTTACGAATTTTGTTAATGAAATCCATTATTATTTTTCAAAGCTTGATTTTATTACGAAACTCATTATATTCTCGAAAACAACAGGTTATATGTTTTATACTTTAACAATCATTTTATCATTATAGCTCTAGATCTTCATGCCCATACTCATATTGAGATATATAAGTTTGATAACATTACATAGTCTGAAAAGAAATATCAGTAAATCCATTTTCATAATGCAACATATACGTATGTACAGTCTTTTGTATTAGTTTATTTTTTAAATAATGGGAACTAATACAAGACGAAATTTAAAAAAACATTTTTGGATGAAATGAGAAAATAAGATTGAAGAAATAAGTGGATATTCGTGAATAATGCAGAAGGTAAATAGATTAATTGTTAGTTAATTGTTAAGGATATTTTTAAAACATAAGTACGTGAATAATTATTTGTGTACAGTATTTTGTTCTTTTATAGTGTTTTTTGGTATTTCTAACAAGAATTTACAATGTTGTTCTGTCATGAAGGGTCTAGGGTTACTAGGTAAGGACCGTACAGTTTCGAAGCCAACGGTTATGCAAGGAGGTGATTTGGCCATGATCACACTCAACCGCCAGGTTTTTTCCCCAATTAAGAGTACCCACTTTATAGTAGGAGGGTGATCTCCAGGACGGTCTCCCGATCACACAGGGTTGATCCGCGGCTGATAACAGAATAAATAACTATCTGCCTCAGTGATTGGGCTGAAGATGGGGAAATTCCCAGAAACGTCGAAAAATATGAGAAAAAAAAATGCGTTGTTTAATAAAACAGAAAATTAGAGGAAGAAAATTGTTTCATGGAATTCTACATAAAATTAAAGTAATTTTGTTGGCGTAAAGATACAAGGAAACACCAAGGATTCTTTTCAGTTTTAAGTTTTCAGAATTAATAATTTTTATCATGATGGAGTCTTTTACAAACGAGTATCCAGCACATGCTGGTTCCAAGAGACTGAAGAAGGCGGTTATGTTGACATCAAAGACATAATATAAATGCAAATTTAAATTTAAATGAACTGCGCACTTTTTCCCCATCATATGGGGTAAAATTTCGCAATGTATGGGTTTAGAAAAATTACGATATTTCTGTTGATAATACTCCATTAAAAGATTACACAGGATTAATTGAAAATCGTAATGTATAAACTTCATGCAGAATATTGGGAAAATTTATGGTCAATTGCTCTAAACGTTATAAAATAACAAAATTGCACACTTTTATCTCCACCTACACAAAATATTATCTTTATATATATATATATATATATATATATATATATATATATGTGTATATATATATATATATATATATATATATATATATATATATATATATATATATATATATATAAATATAATATATCCCATTTAAAATATATACATACATATTAGCTGTATTCCACGGTTTTACACTTTAAATTTGGATTAATCCCTAAAATACAAAATAATCTTTAAAGTAATAACCTATAATATGTTTTACTGGCCCGTTTTTTACAGACATTTTCAAGAAAAAGGAATATAGAATAAGAAAAAGCAGGAATAAGAAAAAACGGCAATACATTTTTATAAACGGCAATATAAATAGGTTTCATACTTATTTCCCTCTTACCCTCCCATTTTATTTCCAAAATAGCGTTTTCACATAATGATTCCACACTTATTAAAACCTTTGTATAGTTAATTTATTCCTACTGGTATGAAGTTGTCATGACGACACGTACATAATGCAGGACAAATAAATAGATGTACAATAAATGTTGAATTCATTTTTAAGTAAACAAGTAGATATTATTCAAGAAAAGGGTAACTGTTCCGGAGGCGAGTATAGCTTCCTATACTTCCCTGGACGACATGTCACTAATTACTGAGATGAGGTAAAATAACGATGCTGAAGTGCCGTCTTTAATTAGTACTAATAATAATTAATTTAATATAATTTAATAATAATTGCTTAATATAATTTAATTATTAAATACAATTTATTTTTCAATAATGGACACAATAATAAAAACACGTGTTTTTTATGTAATATAAAATAGCTTCAATAAAAAAAAAGAAAAAGTTGTTTCAAGTTCCAGGAGAATGGAGAGGGTGTTAGTGAAGCTACAAACCTCGGTTTCCATGCTTTGTTGTGTTATGAAAAACAGATTGTCCCTCCAATTGGGTTTGTGCATCTAATCTGAAAAGAATAGATTTGGAATTGAAAAAAGTGGTTTCGTCTATCCCTCGTTCAATTACTAATATCAATTATATTGCATAGCTTATATTTTTTTAATGTCAATGATTCAATACCGCAAACATATAAAATAACTTAAACATCCCATTATCTAGAACCGATAAATTCCTGAAAATTGACCTGAGGCTTCCATTATTATTCATTGGGATATTGGAGATAATTTTACTAGCGAAATTAGTAAGGAGTAATAAGGTATTAGTGGATTTTTTTTTAGAATTTTTTTTTACAGTAGGTCTCCTACATTTTGGGATAATATGCAGAATCTCCTGTCAGCGTCTCAAGTTATTCAAAAATGTAACCATTTTTTTTGTAAATTTCCCGGTTTGTACATTTCTCGTTATGAGTTATTATAAAACATGTGGAAAATGAAAGTTCTACTAGTTTGGTCTTACTGATTTTTTTTTATGACCCACCGTTCTCTGGACTTCACGTGGTGATTGCTCAGCGAGCATCCGTGCACTGTATAACCCTATGTAACATTAGGGGCCAGCCGAAACGCATTCAAAACCTTGTTAATTATTAATATTCATTATACCGAATATTTTTATTTTTACTTATTTTAACAGGGAGGATAAAAAATTAATTTAATTGGTCTAAAATGAGATTTAAGAAGTGGTTATTCCGAAGGTTTTTTTTTCGTTTTATATAACGATTGACATAATTTTGTTAAATCTAATATATCTTACTTTAGTCTTTTTTCTTCGATAAGATTATTTTCCGAGAAAAGTAGACAGTAGTAGAAGATGCTGGAACACATTTATGGCACGGATCATATCTTCGCCTACAGACTCCTGACAGCACGTGACAAGGGAGTAAACAGGAAAATACGATCACAATGCGAGAGAAATAGGGCAAGAGGTAACTTGGTAGGGAGGCGGTCGGATTCAGGAGGCATAGCTATTGTCGTTATAGAAATATTGTTATGACAAGTGAGGCAACATAAGTTTTAGGCCTCTATGTGCGTATTCCGTTGCCTATTTTTGCAATAAAAAAAGAAAGAGAAATAGTATAACAATAGTTTTTAGGTATAGAATGAATAGATTTCGCAAATTAGCAATTTCTATACATCCGGGACTACCGGCAAATTCATGAATAAAACATTATGTACATCCTAGACCTTTTGCAGGAAAAATTACCATACGCTTTCGTGTTCGTTTCTGTATCCATCTAAGAAATAAAGTATTCAATTATCAATTGTATCAATCAGTTTTTCTATCACCAAATGAATCCCATCAGAAATCAGTTCTTTTTTAAAATGAATTTATTAGGTTCTTAAAATGAGAATGTACTGTTAATATAATAGTAACGGTTATTGCATAGTTATGTATATAATGCACTCCTACATAATCAATGATCTGTATGACAAGTTTCCCAGATTTTTATTTTTTATTTATTTACTCAAAAATTAATCCGGACCACTGTTAGCAAAGATATAGTAACAATTTTTGTTTTGGATTTTGTACCTAAAGCGGTAAGAAAAATCGTTCGAGTGGACACACAAAATATTTTCACTTGCATTAACAAAGCTAAGAGGCTTGAATTAAGTTTCCATTGAATTATACTTTTATTTATTTATTTACATTGCTTGGCAGAAATTGATTTGGCGTCTGAAAATTATTTTTGCAACAAGCAAATCTGCGCTCATTCGGTTTATAGCGGTCAACTTGACAAGTCTCAAGGCCACCCACTATAAAGCCGTCGCGACGCGTGGTGGTGGGTTTTATAGGTTCGTGGTGGGTGTGTGTTTGTGTTAAGCGTTTCATATTGCAAGTCATTATGTTGTGGAAATTTTTGTCATATACTGTGGCAGTATCTGAAACTGTTAGGATGTCCAAGTTCTGGTGTAGCAGGTCATTTGTTACATATAATGGTGAACCCATTACTTTTCTTAATTTTTTTTATAATAGAAAAGATACTTTAAAGAAACTTGCGGTGTTGAATCGTTGACATATAAAAAATATAAGCTTTGTAATATAATTTTTATTAGTACATATAGTTGTTACACGTGTTTTTATTATTATGTCCTTTATTGAAAAATAAATTGTATTTAATAATTAAATTATATTAAATCAATTATTATTAAATTATATTAAATCAATTATTATTACTATTAAGGGCGGCATTGCAGCATCGTTATGTTACCTCATCTCAGTAATTAGTGACATGTTGTCCAGGGAAGTATCGGAAGCTATACTCGCCTCCGAAACAATTATCTATTTCTTTAATAATATAAATTTTTTAACTGCATTCAACATTTATTTGCCCTGAATTGGCCCGACTTATGTACGTGTCGTCATGACAACTTCATACCTGTGGGAGTAAATTGACTACAATAACGATTTGATAAGTGTGGAATCATTATGTGAAAACGCTATTTTAGAAAGAAACTGGGAGGGTAAGAGGGAAATAAGTATGAAACGTATTTATATTGCCATTTATAAAAATTTATTCGATGCCATTTATTTATTAATTTATTGACCCTGTTTCATGAATATATCTTCAACAAACGGGACTGAACCACATGTTGTAGGTTATTATTTTTTATTTTAGGTATTAATCCAAATATAGCGTGTAAAACCGTGGTAGTAGATGAGAAATGGGGGAGCTGGCACACTTTTTTGAGCAGCCAATCAGAAGCCAGCATTTGGTCACGTGACCTATGGCGGGAAATTTGAATTTGAATTTTTGCCTCGACCTAACCTTAACTGCCACGTGGTCTTGCCTCGACCCTACCTTAACCACCACGTGGTCTCACCCCGATCTAACCTTAACTATTAGGCCACGCCCCTTTTTGGTCACGTGACCCTTATGCTCCGCCCCTTTTTAGTCACGTGATCCAGTCACGTGACTCGCAGCGCATCCTGGTCTACGCTCCGCCCACATGTTTTAGTCACGTGATCCAGTCACGTGACCCATGGAACCTCCTGGCCTATGCTCCGCCCACAATATTTACCCCCTCCACCCATTGAAGGGCCAGGTACCCATCTTATAGAGCATGAGTGTACCCGACCGCCATTTTGTTTTTCTGATGCCGCCATTTTGTTTTTCTACTGTTTGAGAGACTTGAGGTTTTGTTGAAGGGTCAGGTACCCATGTTAAAGAGCATGAGTGTACCCGACCGCCATTTTGTTTTTCTTATGCCGCCATTTTGTTTTTCTACTGTTTGAGAGACTTGAGGTTTTATTGAAGGGTCAGGTACCCATCTTATAGAGCATGAGTGTACCCGACCGCCATTTTGTTTTTCTGATGCCGCCATTTTGTTTTTCTACTGTTTGAGAGACTTGAGGTTTTGTTGAAGGGTCAGGTACCCATCTTATAGAGCATGAGTGTACCCGACCGCCATTTTGTTTTTCTTATGCCGCCATTTTGTTTTTCTACTGTTTGAGAGACTTGAGGTTTTGCTGAAGGGTCAGGTACCCTCCTTATAGTCTGTAACCTTACCAACGGTTATATAATCATAACCTATACGATGAAGGGCCAGGGTATCCACTTTATAGGCTGTAACCTCCCCTACGGATATATAATCATAACCTATACGACGAAGGGTCAGGTATCCACTTTATAGTATGTAACCTCCCCTACGGTTATATAATCATAACCTATACGATGAAGGGTCAGGTATCCACTTTATAGTCTGTAACCTCCCCTACGGTTATATAATCATAACCTATACGATGAAGGATCAGGTATCCACTTTATTGTCTGTAACCTTCCCAAAGGTTACATAACCTTTATCATGTTTTCGTTTTTGTGCAACCTTCTCAATGTTTGCGTAATCTTTACAATATTTAACTTTAGCAACATTTAAACAGGTTGGATCATGTATAGACAAGTTGGATGATGTCTAGGTGAAATACAAATATGGACTTTGAACTGTTTATCTCTAGCATATAAATAAATAGTAGATTTCCTTAATCCTATAACAACTGTTGGACCTTGAGCTGTTTATCTCTAACATATAAATAAATAGCATAGTCCCTTAATCCTATAACAGCTTTTGGACTTTGAACTGCTAATCCCTTTAACATAAATAAATTATAGGGACTCCTTAATCCTATAACAGCTTTTGGACTTTGAGTTCTTAATCCCAAACCTTTCTTATCTCGCTGAAACATAAACAAAACAACTTTTCAATGTACTACGTATTTTTAATGGCTGATAGTATAAGTAATGGTCTTAAAAGGATTAACTTGTCAATGTTCTACGTATTTTTATTCTCTCATAGTTAAATAATGGTCTTAAAAGGATTAACTTTTAATCCATTAAGTTCCTATCGAACTTTTAATCTTTAAAATATATTAACAAACCGAAACGATGGTATCACGTTGGCCAAAGAGGTTGCACCTTTTCATAGCTTTGGAATATTTTCAAAGTACACGAGTCGGTATTAATAACTGCGAACATGTCGCAGTAAATTTTAATTAATGAATATTAATTAATACTATTTCTTAATCCCTTAAGGGCTTTTGTACTTTGAGCTGTTAATCCCAAAACATAAAGAATGATTTAGGACTTCCGCTAAAAAGTAAACAAATTTAGCTTTCGCAATAATGCTCTATCTCTTAATCCTTCCTTTAAAAGTTAACAATGGACTTTGAACTGTTAATCCTCTATCATTACTCATCTCGCTGAAACATAAACAAAACAACTTTTTAATCTTATGTGTATTTTTATTTTCTCATAGTATAAACTATTAAAACGCCGTAAAAGAATTAAATATTAAATCCTTAAATTTTTTTTATCATTTACAAACAATGATAAAGAGCCTTTTAATCATTTCATAATATCTGGATAGATGACGTCATTATTATTAGCTAAAGTTTTGTACCTTTTTCAGTTCTCAATGTTTACATTTTATGCAATTTTTCCAAATTTTTTACCTTTACCTATCTATTTCTTTATTAAATTTTCTATAACCTCCTCAATGTTTATACATTTTCTGTCCGCTAGGGCGCAGCATCTTACTCCACTCGGGAATTTTCCTGGCTAGTTTACATAATGTTCTCAATGTCTATGATTTATGCAACCTTCCCAATGTTTACGTTTACCGACCTATTTGTTTACGTTTTCTTTAACCTTCCCAATATTTAAATTTTATGTAAATATAGTCTTCTCAACTGATTTTTTGCCTTTCCTAAATTGTTTTTCCCCTTTTCTGAACATGATTTAATTATAATTAACTACCCTGGTTCCTAATTGCACTCGTATCAGACCTTGCGATATCATCGGCTCCTTTCGGCTACTCTCGGATACCCTCGAAGGAGAGCGGCCGAGCCCCGATCATTGTCCTCGGTGACGCTCGTTCGTCCTCGTTTTTCCTCGGGCCCGCACCTCGATCTCCCTAATCTGCCTTAGGATGCTCCCGATTCGAGAATAACCGAACTCCTCCGGCCTCATATGATCATCCAGAATCACCAGGAAAAATTTGAAAAAATCTCCTCTTCTCACCTGGACTTCTTCTCCTACGGTTCCAACCATTCATTTTACTCAGCACGTAGAGGTCTCTCGTCTGCGTACCCCTTGATCAACTATAAATATTTACATTTTTCATAACTTGAAGTCCCATAATTTTAGTGGTTTTTAGTAATTTTAGCGGTTTTTATTGATTTTAGTCATTTCTTATCAGCTTCTAATGGCAAAATACACTCCGGCAATAATATTATGCTTAATGTTTAACCGAATCCATCATTTTCTTTCAATTCATTGATAATATTTTTTTGAGTAGGTCTTTTACTGCTTTATTGGTCTTTTACCTCTAATTTTTAACATAGCTTTATATTTTTTAGTATATTTTAACCAATTTTAGATATTATTTTTTGTTTTTATAATTGATTTTACATGTTACTTTATTGATTTTAGTCAATTTTAATGATTTTAGAAATAAAATAAAACGTTTTATTAGCAAATATTTGTATATAAATCTGTTTTGAGATGATTTATTATCTAGAGTTGATATCATTTGAGAATGTTGATGTAAGATGTGCTATATTTGGTCCCCATTTGTATGATATTATATTGTTGTTTTTTTTCAATCCTAATGATGCCCGAATTAGCGAAACGTTGACTGATCAGATATTTACTGTTGTTTAAGAGACTCAAAACTTTATTCAGGATTCTTCCAGAAATATACTGATAATTTACAATTAGAATTTAAGATAATTTTGAATATTAGAATGTTTGCCATCATCGGATGATAGATAATATTAAGAGTAACTAATATGAGCATAATCGTGGCAGTTGGAGCACAATTCTTCCCCCCTTAAAATTCCAAATATTTACATTTTTCATGAACTTGAAGTCCCATAATTTTAGTGGTTTTTAGTAATTTTAGCGGTTTTTATTGATTTTTAGTTATTTCTCATCAACTTCTAACGGCAAAATACAATTCGACAATAATACCATGCTTAATGTTTGACCGAATCCATCATTTTCTTTTACATTATTGATAATATCCTTTGAGTAGGTCTTTTACTGCATAGACTTCGATCTCTAATTTTTAACATAGCTTTATATTTTTAGTATATTTTAACCAATTTTAGATATTATTTTTTGTTTTTGTAATTGATTTTGTCCGTTACTTTATTGATTTTAGTCAATTTTTAATGATTTTAGAAAAAAAAAAAAATATATATTTTATTAGCAAATATTTGTATATAATACTGTTTTGAGATGATGTATTATCAGTAGTTGATATTATTTGAGAATGCTGATGTAAGATGTGCTATATTTGGTCCCCATTTGTATGATATTATGTTGTTTGTTTTGTTTTTTTTTCACTCCTAATAATGACCGAATTGGCGAAACGTTGACTGATCAAATATTTTCTGCTGTTTATCAAATCTTTATTCATGATTCTTCCAGAAATATACTGATAATTTAGAAATATTCATATTAACCCTTCCATACTCGCTTCATAATTCAAATTGTTTGATTTCTTTCATGAAATAATAACTATTTATTAGATATTTCTATATCGTCTTCGGGTCAAAATGTCTTGTTTTGTGCAGGCGACTGTCAATATTAGAATGTTTAGCATTATCGGATTATAGATAATACTAAAATTAACTCATATGAGCACAATCGTGGTAGTTGTAGCACAATTATGACCACACTTTTTCCCAAAAATATCAAAAGTTTGCCTATGAGGCACCACTATCAGTACTTGTTTCCTCATCGAAGTTTGTTTATCGATTAATCAACAATCAGTTCAATCAATTTTGACGAGTCCATCTTGCTTTTGCACACTAACTTTCTGTTGGACAGAACATTTATGGACTTCATCAGGATGAGAACCATTGTTAAGAGGTGTTTCATAGCACCCTAGGAGAATCAGAATTTTCATGTAAGACGTATTGGTGTAATATAATATTCAAACGGCTAGATTGTTTTTTTTTTGTTTTGTCGAAGGGTCAGGTATCCACCTTATAGTAGGTAACCTTCACAACGGTTACATAACCTTTACCATATTTAACTTTAATGATATCAGGATAGATAATGTCACACTTGAATAATTCTAAATCTCTTAATTCATTTGCTGAAAGTAAACGATGGACTTTGAACTGTTAATCTCTACAAAGTATACAAAGAGTAGAGCTTCTTAATCCAATAACAACAGTTGGACTTTGAACTGTTAATCCCTAAAACATAAATAAATTCTAGAGCTCCTTAATCCTATAACAACTTTTGGACTTTGTGCTGCTAATAACAAAATATAAAGAATGAAATAGGACTTGTCAGTCCTTCCGCTAAAAAGTAAACAAATTTAGATTTCGCAATAATGCGCTATCCCATAATCCTTCCTTTGAAAGTAAGCAATGGACTTTGAACTGCTAATCCTTAAAAAGTTTAACTTTTATACACAAACAAAGATATAGGGTATAGTTAATAAAAGAAAATACAACTTTATAAAATAAAAAAATTTATTTCATCATAATATTAGATACAAGAAATAGAATTTTTAAATAAATGAAACATCATCTTTATAACCAATTCTTCCATTATACACTAAAGAAATTATTTCATCGCTATTGTTAAAAGCCTCGATGTCTTCAACCGACATCTTAAAACGTTTAGGAAGATACACTCTGATAGAATTATCATGATCCTTTAACGTAGCGACCAACGCTAATCCCATTTTCGTTTCAACATGTTCCAGTTCTCCGATGATGTATGGCCGTCCGATCTGAATATAATTCAATTTATGCACATAGCGAGCGCCATCGTTTAATCGGTTGAAGAGAGCTTTAAAATCTCTGATAGAACTAAAAATAAAACAGATTCACATAAGAAGAGAGCAGGTTTAGATAAAAATAAGAAATGGCTAAAGCAATAAATATACTTACGAATTCATGATGATTGAAAATGAAGGATCTGCTATCATCGGATGCTAGAACAAAAATGAATCCTTAGGTAGTCGCTCGCTGCGGAGTATTGGTGGAGAGTAAATCTACGCTAGTTGCGCATGCGTTACCCCCTCCATCGACCATACTCTTCCCTGCCACCACTCCAACAATTTCAAGTTATCATTTTCGACCTTGTCAATTCCCCCACCACTAATTTTTTTTTTCGCTGAAATATAAACAAAACTACTTTTTAATCTTATACCAGTTCTCAATGTTTATATTTTATGCAATGTTCCCAATTTTTACCTTTATCTACCTTTTTCTTTTTTTTCTTTAAATTTTCCATAATCTCCTCGATGTTTATAAATTTCTGTCCGCTAGAGCGCAGCACCTTACTCCACTTGAAGATTTCCCTGCCTACTTTACATAATCTTCTCAATACTTAACGCTTATCCATACTCACTTCATAATTCAAATTGTTTGTTTTCTTTCATAAAATGATAACTTTTTATTAGATATTTCATTATCGTCTCTGGGTCAGCATGTCTTGTTTTGTATAGGGGACTGTCAATATTAGAATGTTTGCCATCATCGGATGATAGATAATATTAACAGTAACTAATATAAGCAAAATGTCAATATTAGAATGTTTGTCATCATCAGATGATAGATAATATTAAAAGTAACTAATATGAGCAAAATCTTGGCAGTTGGAGCACAATTCTGACCACACTTTTGCTATATTGGTCCCCATTTGTATGATATTATGTTGTTTTTTTTTTGTTTATTTTTTTGTTTATTATTTTTTTTTTGTTTTTTTTTTTGCGAAACGTTGACTGGTCAAATATTTTCAGCTGTTTACTAGATTCAAATCTTTATTGATTCTTGATTCTTCCAGAAATATACTGATAATTTAGAAATATTCATATTAACCCTTCACCATACTCGCTTCATAATTCAAATTGTTTGATTTCTTTCACCAGAGGCTACAAGGGGTCACGTGGCTAAAATACGCGGACGGAGCATAGATCAGGATGTTCCGCGATGGTTAAGGTTAAGTCGAGGTGAGACCACTTGGTGGTTAAGGTAGGGTCGAGGTGAGACCACGTGGTGGATAAGATAGGGTCGAGGTGAGACCACGTGGTGGATAAGATAGGCTCGAGGTAAGACCACGTGGTGGTTAAGGTAGTTTCGAGGTGAGACCACGTAGTGGTTAAGGTAGTTTCGAGGTGAGACCACGTGGCAGTTAAGGTAGGGTCGAGGTGAAAATTCAAATCCGGATTTGAATTTTCACCTCGACCCTACCTTAACTGCCACGTGGTCTCACCTCGAAACTACCTTAACCACTACGTGGTCTCACCTCGAAACTACCTTAACCACCACGTGGTCTTACCTCGAGCCTATCTTATCCACCACGTGGTCTCACCTCGACCCTATCTTATCCACCACGTGGTCTCACCTCGACCCTACCTTAACCACCAAGTGGTCTCACCTCGACTTAACCTTAACCATCGCGGAACATCCTGATCTATGCTCCGTCCGCGTATTTTAGCCACGTGACCCCTTGTAGCCTCTGGTGAAAGAAATCAAACAATTTGAATTATGAAGCGAGTATGGTGAAGGGTTAATATGAATATTTCTAAATTATCAGTATATTTCTGGAAGAATCAAGAATCAATAAAGATTTGAATCTAGTAAACAGCTGAAAATATTTGACCAGTCAACGTTTCGCAAAAAAAAAAACAAAAAAAAAATAATAAACAAAAAAATAAACAAAAAAAAAACAACATAATATCATACAAATGGGGACCAATATAGCAAAAGTGTGGTCAGAATTGTGCTCCAACTGCCAAGATTTTGCTCATATTAGTTACTTTTAATATTATCTATCATCTGATGATGACAAACATTCTAATATTGACATTTTGCTTATATTAGTTACTGTTAATATTATCTATCATCCGATGATGGCAAACATTCTAATATTGACAGTCCCCTATACAAAACAAGACATGCTGACCCAGAGACGATAATGAAATATCTAATAAAAAGTTATCATTTTATGAAAGAAAACAAACAATTTGAATTATGAAGTGAGTATGGATAAGCGTTAAGTATTGAGAAGATTATGTAAAGTAGGCAGGGAAATCTTCAAGTGGAGTAAGGTGCTGCGCTCTAGCGGACAGAAATTTATAAACATCGAGGAGATTATGGAAAATTTAAAGAAAAAAAAAGAAAAAGGTAGATAAAGGTAAAAATTGGGAACATTGCATAAAATATAAACATTGAGAATTGGTATAAGATTAAAAAGTAGTTTTGTTTATATTTCAGCGAAAAAAAAAATTAGTGGTGGGGGAATTGACAAGGTCGAAAATGATAACTTGAAATTGTTGGAGTGGTGGCAGGGAAGAGTATGGTCGATGGAGGGGGCATGCGCAACTAGCGTAGATTTACTCTCCACCAATACTCCGCAGCGAGCGACTACCTAAGGATTCATTTTTGTTCTAGCATCCGATGATAGCAGATCCTTCATTTTCAATCATCATGAATTCGTAAGTATATTTATTGCTTTAGCCATTTCTTATTTTTATCTAAACCTGCTCTCTTCTTATGTGAATCTGTTTTATTTTTAGTTCTATCAGAGATTTTAAAGCTCTCTTCAACCGATTAAACGATGGCGCTCGCTATGTGCATAAATTGAATTATATTCAGATCGGACGGCCATACATCATCGGAGAACTGGAACATGTTGAAACGAAAATGGGATTAGCGTTGGTCGCTACGTTAAAGGATCATGATAATTCTATCAGAGTGTATCTTCCTAAACGTTTTAAGATGTCGGTTGAAGACATCGAGGCTTTTAACAATAGCGATGAAATAATTTCTTTAGTGTATAATGGAAGAATTGGTTATAAAGATGATGTTTCATTTATTTAAAAATTCTATTTCTTGTATCTAATATTATGATGAAATAAATTTTTTTATTTTATAAAGTTGTATTTTCTTTTATTAACTATACCCTATATCTTTGTTTGTGTATAAAAGTTAAACTTTTTAAGGATTAGCAGTTCAAAGTCCATTGCTTACTTTCAAAGGAAGGATTATGGGATAGCGCATTATTGCGAAATCTAAATTTGTTTACTTTTTAGCGGAAGGACTGACAAGTCCTATTTCATTCTTTATATTTTGTTATTAGCAGCACAAAGTCCAAAAGTTGTTATAGGATTAAGGAGCTCTAGAATTTATTTATGTTTTAGGGATTAACAGTTCAAAGTCCAACTGTTGTTATTGGATTAAGAAGCTCTACTCTTTGTATACTTTGTAGAGATTAACAGTTCAAAGTCCATCGTTTACTTTCAGCAAATGAATTAAGAGATTTAGAATTATTCAAGTGTGACATTATCTATCCTGATATCATTAAAGTTAAATATGGTAAAGGTTATGTAACCGTTGTGAAGGTTACCTACTATAAGGTGGATACCTGACCCTTCGACAAAACAAAAAAAAACAATCTAGCCGTTTGAATATTATATTACACCAATACGTCTTACATGAAAATTCTGATTCTCCTAGGGTGCTATGAAACACCTCTTAACAATGGTTCTCATCCTGATGAAGTCCATAAATGTTCTGTCCAACAGAAAGTTAGTGTGCAAAAGCAAGATGGACTCGTCAAAATTGATTGAACTGATTGTTGATTAATCGATAAACAAACTTCGATGAGGAAACAAGTACTGATAGTGGTGCCTCATAGGCAAACTTTTGATATTTTTGGGAAAAAGTGTGGTCATAATTGTGCTACAACTACCACGATTGTGCTCATATGAGTTAATTTTAGTATTATCTATAATCCGATAATGCTAAACATTCTAATATTGACAGTCGCCTGCACAAAACAAGACATTTTGACCCGAAGACGATATAGAAATATCTAATAAATAGTTATTATTTCATGAAAGAAATCAAACAATTTGAATTATGAAGCGAGTATGGAAGGGTTAATATGAATATTTCTAAATTATCAGTATATTTCTGGAAGAATCATGAATAAAGATTTGATAAACAGCAGAAAATATTTGATCAGTCAACGTTTCGCCAATTCGGTCATTATTAGGAGTGAAAAAAAACAAAACAAACAACATAATATCATACAAATGGGGACCAAATATAGCACATCTTACATCAGCATTCTCAAATAATATCAACTACTGATAATACATCATCTCAAAACAGTATTATATACAAATATTTGCTAATAAAATATATATATTTTTTTTTTTTCTAAAATCATTAAAAATTGACTAAAATCAATAAAGTAACGGACAAAATCAATTACAAAAACAAAAAATAATATCTAAAATTGGTTAAAATATACTAAAAATATAAAGCTATGTTAAAAATTAGAGATCGAAGTCTATGCAGTAAAAGACCTACTCAAAGGATATTATCAATAATGTAAAAGAAAATGATGGATTCGGTCAAACATTAAGCATGGTATTATTGTCGAATTGTATTTTGCCGTTAGAAGTTGATGAGAAATAACTAAAAATCAATAAAAACCGCTAAAATTACTAAAAACCACTAAAATTATGGGACTTCAAGTTCATGAAAAATGTAAATATTTGGAATTTTAAGGGGGGAAGAATTGTGCTCCAACTGCCACGATTATGCTCATATTAGTTACTCTTAATATTATCTATCATCCGATGATGGCAAACATTCTAATATTCAAAATTATCTTAAATTCTAATTGTAAATTATCAGTATATTTCTGGAAGAATCCTGAATAAAGTTTTGAGTCTCTTAAACAACAGTAAATATCTGATCAGTCAACGTTTCGCTAATTCGGGCATCATTAGGATTGAAAAAAAAACAACAATATAATATCATACAAATGGGGACCAAATATAGCACATCTTACATCAACATTCTCAAATGATATCAACTCTAGATAATAAATCATCTCAAAACAGATTTATATACAAATATTTGCTAATAAAACGTTTTATTTTATTTCTAAAATCATTAAAATTGACTAAAATCAATAAAGTAACATGTAAAATCAATTATAAAAACAAAAAATAATATCTAAAATTGGTTAAAATATACTAAAAAATATAAAGCTATGTTAAAAATTAGAGGTAAAAGACCAATAAAGCAGTAAAAGACCTACTCAAAAAAATATTATCAATGAATTGAAAGAAAATGATGGATTCGGTTAAACATTAAGCATAATATTATTGCCGGAGTGTATTTTGCCATTAGAAGCTGATAAGAAATGACTAAAATCAATAAAAACCGCTAAAATTACTAAAAACCACTAAAATTATGGGACTTCAAGTTATGAAAAATGTAAATATTTATAGTTGATCAAGGGGTACGCAGACGAGAGACCTCTACGTGCTGAGTAAAATGAATGGTTGGAACCGTAGGAGAAGAAGTCCAGGTGAGAAGAGGAGATTTTTTCAAATTTTTCCTGGTGATTCTGGATGATCATATGAGGCCGGAGGAGTTCGGTTATTCTCGAATCGGGAGCATCCTAAGGCAGATTAGGGAGATCGAGGTGCGGGCCCGAGGAAAAACGAGGACGAACGAGCGTCACCGAGGACAATGATCGGGGCTCGGCCGCTCTCCTTCGAGGGTATCCGAGAGTAGCCGAAAGGAGCCGATGATATCGCAAGGTCTGATACGAGTGCAATTAGGAACCAGGGTAGTTAATTATAATTAAATCAAGTTCAGAAAAGGGGAAAAACAATTTAGGAAAGGCAAAAAATCAGTTGAGAAGACTATATTTACATAAAATTTAAATATTGGGAAGGTTAAAGAAAACGTAAACAAATAGGTCGGTAAACGTAAACATTGGGAAGGTTGCATAAATCATAGACATTGAGAACATTATGTAAACTAGCCAGGAAAATTCCCGAGTGGAGTAAGATGCTGCGCCCTAGCGGACAGAAAATGTATAAACATTGAGGAGGTTATAGAAAATTTAATAAAGAAATAGATAGGTAAAGGTAAAAAATTTGGAAAAATTGCATAAAATGTAAACATTGAGAACTGAAAAAGGTACAAAACTTTAGCTAATAATAATGACGTCATCTATCCAGATATTATGAAATGATTAAAAGGCTCTTTATCATTGTTTGTAAATGATAAAAAAAATTTAAGGATTTAATATTTAATTCTTTTACGGCGTTTTAATAGTTTATACTATGAGAAAATAAAAATACACATAAGATTAAAAAGTTGTTTTGTTTATGTTTCAGCGAGATGAGTAATGATAGAGGATTAACAGTTCAAAGTCCATTGTTAACTTTTAAAGGAAGGATTAAGAGATAGAGCATTATTGCGAAAGCTAAATTTGTTTACTTTTTAGCGGAAGTCCTAAATCATTCTTTATGTTTTGGGATTAACAGCTCAAAGTACAAAAGCCCTTAAGGGATTAAGAAATAGTATTAATTAATATTCATTAATTAAAATTTACTGCGACATGTTCGCAGTTATTAATACCGACTCGTGTACTTTGAAAATATTCCAAAGCTATGAAAAGGTGCAACCTCTTTGGCCAACGTGATACCATCGTTTCGGTTTGTTAATATATTTTAAAGATTAAAAGTTCGATAGGAACTTAATGGATTAAAAGTTAATCCTTTTAAGACCATTATTTAACTATGAGAGAATAAAAATACGTAGAACATTGACAAGTTAATCCTTTTAAGACCATTACTTATACTATCAGCCATTAAAACTACGTAGTACATTGAAAAGTTGTTTTGTTTATGTTTCAGCGAGATAAGAAAGGTTTGGGATTAAGAACTCAAAGTCCAAAAGCTGTTATAGGATTAAGGAGTCCCTATAATTTATTTATGTTAAAGGGATTAGCAGTTCAAAGTCCAAAAGCTGTTATAGGATTAAGGGACTATGCTATTTATTTATATGTTAGAGATAAACAGCTCAAGGTCCAACAGTTGTTATAGGATTAAGGAAATCTACTATTTATTTATATGCTAGAGATAAACAGTTCAAAGTCCATATTTGTATTTCACCTAGACATCATCCAACTTGTCTATACATGATCCAACCTGTTTAAATGTTGCTAAAGTTAAATATTGTAAAGATTACGTAAACATTGAGAAGGTTGCACAAAAACGAAAACATGATAAAGGTTATGTAACCTTTGGGAAGGTTACAGACAATAAAGTGGATACCTGATCCTTCATCGTATAGGTTATGATTATATAACCGTAGGGGAGGTTACAGACTATAAAGTGGATACCTGACCCTTCATCGTATAGGTTATGATTATATAACCGTAGGGGAGGTTACATACTATAAAGTGGATACCTGACCCTTCGTCGTATAGGTTATGATTATATATCCGTAGGGGAGGTTACAGCCTATAAAGTGGATACCCTGGCCCTTCATCGTATAGGTTATGATTATATAACCGTTGGTAAGGTTACAGACTATAAGGAGGGTACCTGACCCTTCAGCAAAACCTCAAGTCTCTCAAACAGTAGAAAAACAAAATGGCGGCATAAGAAAAACAAAATGGCGGTCGGGTACACTCATGCTCTATAAGATGGGTACCTGACCCTTCAACAAAACCTCAAGTCTCTCAAACAGTAGAAAAACAAAATGGCGGCATCAGAAAAACAAAATGGCGGTCGGGTACACTCATGCTCTATAAGATGGGTACCTGACCCTTCAATAAAACCTCAAGTCTCTCAAACAGTAGAAAAACAAAATGGCGGCATAAGAAAAACAAAATGGCGGTCGGGTACACTCATGCTCTTTAACATGGGTACCTGACCCTTCAACAAAACCTCAAGTCTCTCAAACAGTAGAAAAACAAAATGGCGGCATCAGAAAAACAAAATGGCGGTCGGGTACACTCATGCTCTATAAGATGGGTACCTGGCCCTTCAATGGGTGGAGGGGGTAAATATTGTGGGCGGAGCATAGGCCAGGAGGTTCCATGGGTCACGTGACTGGATCACGTGACTAAAACATGTGGGCGGAGCGTAGACCAGGATGCGCTGCGAGTCACGTGACTGGATCACGTGACTAAAAAGGGGCGGAGCATAAGGGTCACGTGACCAAAAAGGGGCGTGGCCTAATAGTTAAGGTTAGATCGGGGTGAGACCACGTGGTGGTTAAGGTAGGGTCGAGGCAAGACCACGTGGCAGTTAAGGTTAGGTCGAGGCAAAAATTCAAATTCAAATTTCCCGCCATAGGTCACGTGACCAAATGCTGGCTTCTGATTGGCTGCTCAAAAAAGTGTGCCAGCTCCCCCATTTCTCATCTACTTACAGCTAATTGCTATGTATATATATATATATATATATATATATATATATATATATATATATATACATATATAATATATATATATATATATATATATATATATATATATATATAAATATATATTATAAATATATATATATAAATATATATATATATATATATAATATATATATATATATATATATATATATATATATATATATATATATATATAAATATATAAATATATAAATATATATATATATATATATATATAAATATATATATATATATATATATATATATATATATATATATATATATATATATATATATATATATATATATGTATATATATATATATAAATAATATTATAGGGTAGGTGGGGGATAAAAGTGTGCAATTTTGTTATTTTATTACGTTTAGAGTAATTGGTCATAAATTTTCCCAATATTTTGCGTGAAGTTCATACATAACGATTTTCACTAAATCCTATTTAAGCTTCCATTGGAGTATTATCAACAGAGATATCGCAACATATAGATATCCCTTACGATGGAACAAAAGTACGCAGTTCATTTAAATTTAAATTTGCATTTATATTAATTATTTGATGTCATCATAACCGCCTTCAGTCTCTTGGAATCAGCATGTGCAGGAACTCGTTTGTAAAACACTCCATCGTATGTATAATTAGAATTCCATGATATAATTTTCTTCCTCTAATTTTCTGTTTTATTTAAAAACGCTTAATTTTTCTTTTTTCGGGGAGTTTCCACATATTTAGCCCAAGACTGAGGCAGATAATTATTTATTCTGTTATCAGCCTGGGATCGAACCTGTGGAATCGGGAGACCCTCCTGGAGATCACCCTTATACTATAAAGTGGGTACCCTTAATTGGGGAAAAAACCTGGCGGTTGAGCGTGATCTCGGCCTAATCACCTCTTTGCATAAACGTTGGCTTCGAAACTGTACGGCCCTTACCTGGTTGTAGTGGTACCGGTTTTTTTTTCCCATCACTCTAAAAAGACAGGGCAATATTGTAATTTCACGTTAGAAATACCGAAAAACACTATAAAATTACAAAATACTGTTAATTACACAAATAATTATTCACGTATTTATTTTTAAAAATCATCTTTAACAATTAACTATCAATTATTATATTTACCTTCTGAAATATTCACTAATATCCACTGATTTCTTTACTCCTATTTTGTCATTTCATCCATAATTTTTTGTAAATTTCGTCTGGTATTAGTCCCCATTATTTAAAAAATAAACTAATACAAAACACTGTACATGCATATTAAAAGAATACATAAGTACATAAGTAAAAAGAATTTACTGATGTTTCTTTTCCGTAACTGCGTAACCATCAAAGGAAAAAAACATAGTGGATATTAAGATTTCGAATTCATGCTCGAGAAACAATATCGTTGTGCTTATCTTTTAATGCGTGGTACAATATGTCGGCAATAGTACACAAAATTCTAGTGCATAGCACGGATATAATTAGAAACTGTTTTGTGGCTATTGGCATGTTATCAGAAGAGACACAAGAAATCGGAAATAACGATTTCCGAAGATTCCAGGAATGCAAGGTAATGCAAGACCCCTTAATAAAATCATTTAGAAAATTGCCTATGAAAATGAGGAAATCTTTACCTTAAGGAGTAGTAGGTCTTTTAAAAGATCCTGATCTCAGTATCGCCAATATAAATGAATACAAGTCAGAAGAATCTTAATGATTCAGTTAAGAAAATATTATGCATATTATAATATTATGATTTTCAGGAAATTTAAACTTCCTTCCTTCATTTCAACTAACAATGTTTCGGGTCCATTTTTCTCATTTTCATGCCTTCCATCTTCTTATATTTTGGTGGTCAATTAATCATTTCCATATTCATCAAGCTATTAATTGAAAAAAAAAATATTAAAAATTATTCTGTTTAAGAACATTCATATTTATCATCATATCATTTATTCAATTTTAGCCAATGAAAATTTAAAATGTAACTGAACATCGTATGTTCTTATGGTTAAGAATTTTTTTATGCAGAAATTAAAAATTTTTGTTTTCATGATTAAATGACCATCAAAATACAAGATGACAGACTTGAAAATGATCCTTAAACGTAATAAAAAGAAGAATAAATGAAAAAAGTTTGAGAGGATTCAAATGTCCAAAAAATTCAAAATAATAATGCTAACACCCCGCGCTAAAAAAAAAATAAATTATTTTTTATGTTTATTTTTTATACATGGCATTAATAAATTATAAATGTACATTTGTGAAAAATCAATAATCAAAAATGTAATTTGTAGAATTTTTCAAATAGGTGTTATTGATCGTTCAGTTTTGTTTTTCTTTAACATCATCAACTCCAAAAAATTACCTTTGATGTTTCTTAAGAACCCTAAAGAATAGCTGTAATTGTTTTTAGTCTTAAAAGGGTGAAAAATTGCAATCTTTCTATATATCGAAATTTTCTTATATCGATTTTTTTTCAAGAAACTTACATGTTCGATGTATAGAGGTTCGACTGTATATCATATAATATATCATATATATATATATATATATATATATATATATATATATATATATATATATATATATATATATATATATATATAGTTTTAATATCCTAATGTTTAAAAAACGATATTTCATATACCCATACTACAAGTTCCTCATAGTTCATTTTCAAATAGGACGACACTAATGCGTAGGTTGAAAATGCTGAAAGTACTTTTAATGAACCCTTTGAGGATTTTTCCCCCTCTCTCTTCACCGTCAGCTTTGGAAGATTTCCTTAAAATAACCTGAATCCTTTTATATATTTTTTAAATACTGCTACCGTCTCTTTTGACGACCTTATTCAAATCTGTCTTAATTGCTTCCTTTAGTAAGAAGAAAGTATAGATTTTATCGATCTATTTTTACTCCTTCATTTTGAAGTGTTTATTTTATAGGGTGACGTCAGATTTAAAAAAATATTTCTTAATCAATTCTGGTTAAAGTGGTTGCTTATAGCTTTACAATTTACCTAGTATTTTGTTCCCTCACAACCGAAGGTAGAAAAGCTTTGTATTCATACGAAAAGTAAAAAAACAAATTTTTTCTCGCAATTGAAAATTTCCACTTTTACATTTTACATTTACAGTTTTACATTTCAGATATCAAAGTATGTTTAGTGTCTGTCTGCTGTTTAATTCATACAACGGGCATAATACATACTACCGTTAATCCGATTTTATGAAATTTTCAGATGGTTTTAGATATAAAACCAAAAAATTTGATTTTTTTTTAAACATCTTTTTCTTCACATGTATTAGGCAATCTCACATCTCACATCACTAGATGCCGGTAGGGATTGGTAATATTGATGATATGGTCTTGGTATTGAATTTTGTATTCATTATGATATGAGATTTTTTCTTTATATCCGTTATTGGAAGTCTCTTTTTGTATGCATGAACGAGTTTTGTATTTTGTTTACTCTTTCTTTGCTTGGTTACAAGTCTTATAAAGTTTCCGTCAATGCTTGTCTTCATGATTTTTTTTTTTCGTTGTGTACCATACACCATCACTATGCTTAAAATTATTATTCCCATAACTTCATTTTCTTTCTCATTTTTTCTATACTTTCCTCTTGGTTTTATTTCATTTTCATCCCAAATTTAATTTTGGGCTTGGTACCTGACTATCTTATGCTTTAAGACCCATCTCTCGAGGGAGTATATAGGATTTTTTTTTATTTAACTTCGATTTTTGAATGCACGGTGTCGCATTTTATGGCGTTGTTACCCCGCTCAAAATACAAGTGATAAATTATTTTTAAATGTGGGCGAGAGTTAATAGCATATTGACACAAAACTAAAGTTTTTCTGCTGTCCTCCGCATCAGTCGAATATCATTTTGGCAAGTATGGGTAGGATATGATTTACATGAATATACATGTTGGAATGTCGTATATTCCCTCATTTTCTCTAGGCTTTATTCCATATGACATACTGAACGCTCGAGTATCCTAAATTATAGATAGTCAAATTGTAGATGGCAAGCTTTCTCACGCAATAGAGAGTCCCTACAGCTTCTTTAGCGGTTGACGAAACAGATTGCAGATCGAAATTAAATGCAAGAATTTTTGTATCCTCAAAATATTTTGCAGCAAAACAGCACGGAAGCAAGACGGTAAACGTAATCTTTTAAGATCCGATTGGTATTTTCAATAATTGACTAATTTCTGTTGATCAACTTTATAAATATTAAAACTCAAACTAACGAATGTGTCACAATCGACATCATGCATTGTATTAATTGTATAGCCTTATTGACATTTACAAAATGTAAGTAACGAATATTCCATATTGGTCGATTTGCACCTGTCTCAAAATTATGAGATTCGGATTAAAAGAGCGAACGAACATATTCGAGACTTTGACAGAGTAATAAATTGAACGTTCATAGTCGATGCTGTATTTAAAAAATTTCCCATGATTCTAAAATGGCTACAGTTTTAAAGGTTTGTCACAAGGTGTATCGTGTTCAATGCGAGAGCAAGATAACTAATCTAAAATACGACATTTTTCACATTCGATAATTGGACATGAAAGGTCCTTCCCTTCAACCAGTGATAGTCTTAGATGTCAATGGAGCAGCTTTGTTATGATTTACCTTCCAGATTATTTTATTTTTGCTTCTCTAGAGTGATTCTTGAAGCTATTTAGTCGGTTACCAGTTCCATGGGGTTCCGTATGACATTGCCATCTTAGGTTTGATATGCCAAAAAAAAATTAAGAAGAGATTCACGAATGAAAATCGCTACATTGCATTCCTTTGAATCGAAGTATAGTGTGGACACCTACCATACCACCTAATAGAACAAAAATAACAGTTTGAAATCATCTTCTCAAAGTTTTGAATAATCGATAACAAAAATTGAACTTTTCAACTTGAATATACAGTGGCAACTTTACCAACAACCTGATATGCAATTAGCGCTCTTTAGGAAAAGGCAGTATATTGATGAAAATCCTGTTAACTCCTTATCACTTATAGCCAAGATATTAAGAGGTTCCATAATAACAGCAAGGTTCCCCGTATAGGAGCCACTTCCCCCTATTAATTGTGACCTTTTTTAAATGTATATTTCGTATCATTATATTAATTTCAGCAAGAAAATTTAATTTATAACGAATGTGTCTGATATTGTCGATCCCATGTTAAACTTAGGAATGTGAAAATTGGATTTTTTGTTATTTTTGATAGTATTTCGGTTGATGATACAGCTTTTAATAAAGTTACGAATCCGTAAAGTCATTAGAAAGTGCTCTGAAATCCAAGTTTCACTTATGCGATAAACGACTGAAAGTGTGACGATTCCATGTTAAAGTAATAAATATGAGTACTATTCCAAAAATAAAACAATAAATACACGGGAAGCTATGAGATAAAAGAAAAACATCAATAAAAAAAATTTAAATAATCGAAATCGGATCTTAAACAGAATATTGTTACAGTTTTTTTTTTCTCCTGAAAACTGGTGATTTTCGTATTCGCAAGTTTACTAGTTTTTTTTCAATCAGTTTACAAGTATAATTTTAAATCGAGTCTTTTAAGTTATTATTGATAGTATCTTTTCGATCATTCTTAAATACAATTAATCCACTCGGTATGTTTACGAAGACATAATTATTCCAAATTATATTGAACCATTTACCAAGAGACCCGTAGAAAACTGTATAACATAAATTAAAAATTTATCCGTTCTTATCTCACGGTTCTTGTCAGTGAAGATTATACATTATTACAGTCAACATCAGAAATCGTTATAACAAACTGCTTACCTGATTGTGAATCATTGTTATTTTTAAGGAAGATGTCGGAGTATTAAAACTCTCTCAAAAGAAAGAAATAAGGAAAAACTGGTGAAAAAGATTCTTGGAAGAAAAAGCTAAGACGATAATGAGGGTCGAAAGGGCGCTGAAGTTGAGGAAAACATCCCCGGGGTAAACAACGGTGTTGTTCGACACCTCCCCGCTTTTCCTTTTTTAGGTCAATCCGTTTACTGTTATTTTCCTGGCTTTTATCGAGGGAATATATGCTTGGAAAAACATAATGATTTCTGAAATGGCCATTTAGTGGATATTAAAATGCTTTTGATGCCATCTCCAATCAATATTCGCCTAAAAAATTTCGTAACAATATTTTTAACGATAGCTTAGTTATGTTCTTAATAAAAAAGAAAAAAAAGAAAAGATATTGAGATGGCATTATTAAATTACTTCTTGATAACCTTAATAGCTTAATGTTATTGTTTTTGTAATTTAATGGTCGTATATAACTATTAAAATAAAGGTTTCTACCAAAAACGCTGCAAATTATTACACAATGGTTTATTATTTCCACTTATTTATTCCACTTCTTTATTATTCCACAAAAATATCTATTCTGTCAAAGTAAAAAATATGAAGCAGTAGGTACCAAAGGAAAAGAAATTTGAAGCTTGTCACAAGATGTTCGCCGTGAGAGTGCCGAACTGTGTTATAAAGTAGGCTGTGATATAAAATGATACAGAGGAAATATTTGATGTGCACTTCACTAGGAAAAAATAAAAACGAAGTTCATTTAGCTATATCTCAGCTAATAATGGTCCGATTTAGGTGATTTCTATTTCGTATTGTAGGGATTTTCGTTAGCTTTCGTTTAAATACAATAAAAGCACCAAATAAAAAATTTTGCGGACGGATTTTTTTTTATTCGATATTTGGATTCTACGTATCTTGAAACGTGAAACCTCAAATTTTGAGGGGGGGTTACAAAAAAATTTTCTTTGGTCGATTCCAAAGGTCTATTATTGAAAATAATAAACCAAAACCATTTACAGATAGAGATTTTTTTATTTTTCGTTTTTTTTCTTTTTTCTTTTTTGTTATTTTAATGCCTTGTTATGCTGATTCCAAAACACCTTACATTTCTCCTCTATGCTTATAAATGGCCAAGTTATCGGTATATAAGATCTTTAATCGACAATTATTATAGATTTTTTGTTTTTCAAAATTTTTTTTTTTTTCATGCCTCGTTATGCTGATTCCAAAACACCTTACATTTTCCCTCTATCTTTATAAATGACCGAGTTATGGACTTATGAGATCTCTAATCGGCCGCCATTTTGAAACAAACAGACGGATTATAATGTCGAGTTCCGAGGATTATCCCGGGGTGACCTGTGACTTATTCACTTCTAATAAATTAGAAGGATTGCATTAAAATTCAATGTATCAACTATAGAAAAATCAATCTTAAAAAACAGGAAAATAATTTAAAATAAATTTTGATTGTAAAGGGTGATTTTTTACAATTATTTGACAAAGGAAATTTATTTTTTTCTTAATAACAACTCTAATTTTCTATATACAACCATTTTAACTGAAAAAGCGATTTCAAAGTGTGCATAAGAGGAATCGATAGGAATTGGATCCAAAGTTTCTTGACTAACAATGTATACATTTTCTGAATCGTTACATTTATTGTTTCCTGAACAATAAACGAAGCTTTCACTAATTAAGAATATGTAATTTTTATCGCTGTCCATTGAGGACAAAGATTGTAGATAAAAAATAAATTAAAAAAAAAAATTCAGATTGTTTTCCTTACCGGGTGATATTTCTGCGCTTCAATCCACGCGTATTGAAATAATAGATTTTTCTATCTTTTACAAACTAATGAAGTAAGACAAGATGCATTTGTTAACCGGGCTAGCTTCATAACTTCTTATACAGTATTGATTATATAAATATGTATGTATAGCTAGGAAATATGTCTATCTTGGTAGAAGACCGGCACAACTCAAAAATTTTTGATTTTCAGATTTTTGTTAATACATACTCAATAAGATGTTTATTTTGTTATAATGAAGATAGCAACAAATATTTTTTTATCTAAGACTGTTTTTCGAG
The DNA here is from genome assembly GCA_948150685.1 of Rhaphigaster nebulosa. Classification (NCBI taxonomy): domain Eukaryota; kingdom Metazoa; phylum Arthropoda; class Insecta; order Hemiptera; family Pentatomidae; genus Rhaphigaster; species Rhaphigaster nebulosa. The sequence goes on along the minus strand of OX411306.1, from coordinate 147,748,313 downwards.
CAGTTGTGTCAGCCTAGAACAGATGAAACCTCCCTCGATGTTTGGAGAAAAGCGTCACAGTTTTAGTTGTAGTCATCTTAGTATTTATTCAAATGATTTCTTCTAAAAACTAAGCTTATAAAAAATAAGTGCTCTGATAAGAATCTGAGGTAACGAATTATATTTTAAATGTTTTAGTAGGAACTTTTATAAAACAGTTCGGGCGAGAATCTGTATTAATAGAACTTTTATCAAAACGATCTTTTGATAATACTGCTTAAGAAAATTTGTATTGAAAGGTTCTTTTGATAAAAGTTCTTATTGAACTTTTGCTTTGAAACTTTAACTGGAAAAGTTCATGAAAAACAGTTAAACTGAAACTTTTTGAAACAGTTCAATAACTGTTTCCTACACTCATTTAAACATCTATACAATAAAAAGCTTGGGAGCATAGACAGATAGGGAGTTCCTTAGGTTAATGCTCATTAAGTCTTGTTTCTTATTTCTCCTTATGGGGAATGGGTCAGGGGAAAAAGGTTTATAACTTCATTTATTACTTGATTTTGTATTTGAAGTGGATAATCGCCTTTAAAAATACGGGCTATTATTATCTTTATTGTCATTGTAATTATTTCATTATGTTTGTACAACTATTTTTTGCTGCTATCGGTTTCACATGTTTTTTTTCTGAACGAAATTTTACTTAACGTTAAATAATATTTGGAATATAAAATTCCATAAGACACGTTACCTTCAAGAATTTACTTTAAAAAAAGTTCAAGCAATTTTTAATATATTTCTAAGGAAACCTATAATAATCAGTGAAAATTGGATAAAATCTTCAAGCGCCATTTTATGAAAAGAACAACTTCCGGAGTTAGGCGGTTTTCTTCCAAACTAGTGACATAAAATTCAAAAATTGTTTGAACAAAACTGTCACAAGTCAAAAATATTTACTTAAAAATTATGTTTGAAATAAAAAAAAATAACTTGCACAAGTTACCTATAAGCATTTTCCTGCAAATGGGCGCAAGAAATCATGAATACAACCGTAAGGTAACCTGTCATAATCATTTGAAATATGATGAAAACTTCAAGAGCCATTTTCTCGAAACTACAAATTTTGAGTTGTGCTAGTCTTCTTCCAAGGTAGCGATATATATACTTTCTTAATAATATCTTTATTAATATCTGTTTATCAATCTGTTTAGTATAGATATTTCTTCTCTATGCTTACATATATAACTAATGTATTGTTCAAGTACATAGTTATACTTTTCAGTTTAATGTAATTTAAGTTAGTATAAGTATTGTGTTCCCTGGTAAATTAATATTTATCGATATATCGTTTATTGGGTATATAGTGTGAAATAAAAAAAAAAAAAATGAAATAGAAACAAAATTTAAACAAATGTTCAAATAGTTATCCTATTGAGCATGATGTCTCTTAGTTGTGAGTCAGCCAAACATTATTGGGTGTTGGTGATATGATTAGCATAAGCATATGGTTCCCTGGTATAATCATCTTTTTCTGCTTGCCTCCCCTTTATCGAAATTTAATGCCCATATCCTCCATCCGGAGTATTAATGCCACAACATGCTCTGCAGGAACAGTAGATTTCCAGCTAATCCTTCCCATATTCAAGGGAGAGGAATGGATCAGACATACTCCTTCCTTTTTTCAGCTAATGGAGCCAGGGACCAGTGTAAGTCGGCTACCAATATTTGCCACTAAACAGCAAACACCGGGATGGATTATTGATCAGGCTAAGTGGCCGGGCCTGGGGGGTACTCCCCTTTTAATGGGGCTATGTTTGCCTCGGTACCTTGGGGCCGTACTATGTACCCAATAGGTTTATGAATGTACCCTACCATCTGCTGTCCCCTTATCTCTGATTTTTCTAGTTAGTTGTAAATATAGCCGTATACACAATCATTTTAGCTGATCATAACTCTGACTCCAACAATTATACTGAATATCACAAATGTGTGTGTTCTTTTTTTAAATATATTTTTTATAAATCAGAGAGATTTATGATTTTTGAATACTATTTTGCCCATTTTTTGCATATTCTCTTGAGCCTCTTTGATTGGTTATGGTGAAATTGTTTTTTCAACCTTCTCGGTAATCCGCAGAACACAATTTTCTAAAAATATAATAACCCAGTAATGTTTTATTATATATTGAATAGTTGATCTTATTAATAATCAAGGAGATGATCCGGATAGCGCTCAAGATAAACACCAAACAAATATTTAAAAAAAACTATTGAATGTCGATATACTTCATATGTTTCATCCAACATTGCAAGCCTTTTTTGGAGCCACATAGAACAGGATACCACGAAGATTAAAAATCTTTAAAGTATACTGAATAAAAGTAAATAAATAGTTGAAGAAAACAAAAAAAAAATAAACAACATTGATATAAAAAAAATCAAGAGGTAACATAAGAACGATATGAAATGAATACTGGAAAGAAATTCACACAAAATAAATTTCAATTGAATAAATATAGTAAAACTAAATGCTGTAAAAAAAGAAAGTAAGGTAAACATGTAAAGATAAGTAAAAAAAAGTAAAAGTGATGAAAATATCGATCATTTAAAATTAAATAGATAACAACGGTAGACATATAAAAAATAAATTATTTATGTAATACAATAATTATAAAAATATTAAAATTTATAATAATAATTTGAATTCAATTGAAATTAAATTAACATACCACTGCAGTACTTCTCTACAACAATGATTAATGAAAAAGTTATATTCATTTTTCGAATATCACAGCTTTAAAGTGTTTAGGGTAATTCTTTATTACCAAATCGTAAAGCAGTTGTACAAGTCAAAAAACAGTTCCAGGTCAATTATCAACAATCAAAAAATCAATTTATCAGAGCTCCCAAAACAATCACGCTACAACACACCAAAAATACAACTGCTAGGAGAGAGGTTTCTAATGGAATTACCACTGAAAGATACAAAAAAACTGACTGTAAAATAAGAATATGGAAAATAAAAAATAACTAAAAATGCGTATCAAATAAATCTAAATGAGAAATAAAATATAACAGATAATTGACACATTGGCGAATCCATTTTACAAAACCTCTTTGCTCTCTGCCATCTGTGCGGTGACAAACTTCTGTAACCTCACTCCCGTCCCAAGAGCTAATATTTATTAATTGGGCTTATAATATTTCCTTTTCTTATACTAATTTATTCTCACCTTTCTAAAAAACAGAGACAAGCGGTGAATTTTCTATCAGGAAGTAAATTAAATAGATGGCCTAAAAAGTATGCTTACAGCATATAGCCTACTGCTGACTTCTATTTATTATTTATATCAGGGAAGGGAGGTCCTTCATCCAACATTCTGTAGTCTTCAGCGGGCGTTTTTTTTTTTTTTCATATTTTGTATATATCTGTCCATTTTGTCTTATTTTGTCCTTGTATCCTCATGGAATCGTTTGTAGTGAATTCATTACAGTTCACACATGTATGAGGCCTATATTTAGAGATAAATCTTAAACCTGAGACTAAAATCATTATATTATACTCACTTCTTGCAAGACATTTAAAATTACAACAGGCAGTTATTTAACACTTACATTTATTGATCCAATAATTCATAGATGTGGGGTACAGCTGATATTCTACCTAAACCGTAAACTTATATTTTTCCAATCTAAAACATTTCGTACAATCACACAAGCCTCCTCAGCATGTCAAATATAAAACTTTACATACTTAATAACAATATTATTATGTAGTTAAATAGCAGAAGATTCATATCCAAATAAATGAATTTTGATCATGAAGTCTGTTCAGAAACGTCAATATGTGAATAATGATGTATAGAAGTCTGAAAGCATAGCATCGGACTATGCCATGCATATCATAGGCTTATGTACCTTGGTACATTTTTAAAAAAATACTATAAGCCTTTATCGAGGAAAGGAGTCTAATTTATGAATGAATAAATTAAATCAGCCGTTTATAGATTGAAATCTATAACTGTGAATTTCGCTGCTAGTGAATATTATTCTGAAATTACAATTACTGTAAGCATAGAATTGTCTCATCATAGTAATGTCAATAGATGAAGAACCATATCTGTATATATATATTCGTTACAATATAAAAACAATTTTGCAATAATTAAATTAGGGAGGTCAGGAGCAACAAATGAAGTGGCAAAACAATCACATCATCCGCATTTTTTTCTTTTGTAATTTTATAATTTAAACTACTCCTCAGATTTATCAAGGATCCCTAAAACAATAGATATAAAATGTTTAGGTGTTTGGGTATGAATTGTAATATAATATCCAAGACCTAGAAGCATCTTCTTCTTTCTCTATCTCCAGCGTATCTAGAATAATATATATATATATATATATATATATATATATATATATATATATATATTACATTAAACAACTTATTTTACTTCTAATTGCAGCTTAATTGCCAAAAAAAAAAATATTTTGTCCATTGTACATTATCGTGTAATGTCATGCCAATCTTTTCCTGCACTCAGCACGTCACAGTAATATTTTAGTTTAGATTAACAGTCCTTTTAAACACTCCGGTAAATCATCTCAACTTTTTAACATCCGTAGTGGCCACTTTGGAAATCAGGTTGCGAATCAGAGGAAGTGCAGACAAGTGAAATATTAAATGTTTACTTAGAAAACTGGTTTTAGTATTATAAATGCTGATTTTGGCTGCACGGTATGCTTTTACATTAATTATAATTCCCCTCGAGTTTTAGTTGATTAAATGGCTGGCTCACTTCTGTTTCAATTGAGAAAATACGAGGAAAATCTTTTATTCGCACCTGAGATTGTTCTACTGCATATTTCCGTTCATCCCAAAGGTCCCCAAAGTGTGGCTCCCAGGAGAATCATGGAGGTAGATCATCATTTTTATATTTATTTGATGGAGGTGGTGTATACAAATGCAGGATATCATTATTAATTTTCAACTTTATTCTCTTAAATATGATTAATCAAATATAAAAAGGTTTTATGTATTTATAATATTATAAATAATATTCGTGTTTTGTCCTAATAAAAATTTCAAACTATTTCATCAAAAAGCGACTGCATAGCAGGAGCTAGTAACCAAAGTTGAACAACTAAACCGTCAGTCTTAATTTTTTGTCTCAACTTGTTCTGTTTTCAATATATATATATATATATATATATATATATATTCTAATTAGGTATTGTTTTATATGCTTATATCTCATTCACTCATTGTCTTAATATAGAAACAGCTTAGGATTAAAAAATGGTAATGTTTTGTTTAAAGAATTGTTATGTTCAGTGACAATTTTATTTTTTTTTCGAGAGAGAAAATTTTACCCTTAACGTTTGTACGTATCGTTTTCTATTATAAAAAGTTCGAAAGAGGAAGTGATCGGTGAGATCGTGGAAGACTTATTTTTCTCTGTGATCTGGACGCTCTCTTTAAGCCTCCTTCTAAAAGCAGAGTTTTTCAGAATTTTCTTCACACGAGTTTAAATTTTGAATAAGACATTCCACCCTTCAACAAGGTCTCCGAATTCTCGGGGTAAAGAAAATTGCACTTGCGCATTTCTGGACGCAACGTAGGTCCCAGATACGGAATTTCGCTTTTCGAACTCACTAGCCATTCACCCCACTCATCACTGTTAATTCTTTCGATCCTAGCATTAAGACTATTGTATTTGCGAGTTAGCTGAGGTACAGTATATCCCAACAACTATTCGATGGATGCGAGTGTTATTACTTAACATTAAGTCCGGTGACCCGCTCTCTCTATCCTAAGCACTGCACATATCCCTGCTTCTTCTGAACGCTTGCTGATTTAACAGCCAATAATTTATTTCATTTTGGTCCGGAAATGGATTTACTGAAATTCCAAAAACACTAATGCTAGAAAGTGAATTTTACTCTTCGCAACTGATCGTTGATATCGTCAAATTGGATGACACCCATCTCAACAACCCATCTCCTGTACACTGTATGACATCTAGGATTCCTCTTAGACAGAAGTCTTACATAGACATCATTGTGCAAAATGATTCGGTAGACTATTCAGCCAATTTTATAGAATTTTAAGAAGGAAATTGCCCCATCCTATACTCAACGAACTTCCTGTATACAAGACAATGCTGAAACAAATCTAGACCAACTCTAACGATTAGGAATAGAAACTACTGAAATATCGAATGTATTTAATACAAAATTCTTTCATTTTGTCAGTACTATGTCACTATTCCATACGTCATAAAGAAAATATGTATAACATATAACAATATATTTATATATATATATATATATATATATATATATATATATCTTTGTGATGTATGGAATAGTTTTATTATATTTATATACATATATATATATATATATATATATATATATATATATATATATATATATATATATATATATATATATATATATATATATATATATATATATATATATATATATATATATTTATTCTAACAAATTTTGTCAATCTAAAATAAATACAAAAAGATTTTATTTTATGTAAGAGTGAGGAGGAGTGGTGGGAAACATTTTAGGGAGCAATTTGAGATAGGTTGAGGAGTCGCTGGTAGCCTAGCATCATCAATCATTCAATCCCAGATCCCCCTCTCCTAATTCACCATAGACCACAATAAATTACTTTATTTTCAATATCCATACATTCACTTCTCGCTTACCTATATTTCACCCTGGTGGCAGCTCGGTCAGATTTCGGTTTGGAGTTTTTTTTCCTTAACTATTGTTTTGAAGTGTACATACAGAAATACTCAATTTTGGATATACGTTACCAATGTTGAAATCAATTCAAAACTAAGATTTTGTATGCTCTTTATTGGGTATTACTTCATAGTGTACCATAAATTTTCTGGTCTAGCAAAGAGTGGAGGGATTATCTATATCATTACCTATTTAGGAGTATATTTATTTTTTATGAACACCTGATTAGTCATTAAGAGCTGACCATAACTCTAAAAAAATTATTCACATTGAATTTAAGTATTAAATAAAAAATAAATTTACACACCACAAAGATTTTCTGATTTATGTTTATTTCTATACAAAACAAGAGAATTCATAATGTCAATAAATTTATTTATATTACTATGTCTTATATAATTTAACAAAATAATAACAAAAGCTTTATTGAACCAGTCTAGCTCTTCTTCTCTGATTTATAAGGATGTTCACCTATTAGGACACTACCGTCCTAAAAAGGCCGAAATTTATTTTTGTTCAATATAACAGATATCTCGATTTCCAAAATATGTCGAGTCCACCAATATAATGAAATTTTTTTTTCAGTATTTTGAGTTCACATTGTATCAGAAAATTCACGGGAATTCACTGAGTAATTTGAGCCATGAAACTTAAAAATCGATGAAGCATTCTCACAAAAAATCATTATATACCTGCAACAGGTCAGGCTAAACACCTAATCCTCCTTTTGGCTACGCCGTAGTCAGGTTATAAAGCAGTTCAGGGCGTTTTATTATTTTTTGTCTAAGCTGCTAGGACCCATTAGACGAAACGCTCTGACATGTATCGAATTTTTTCTCTGCTTCCTACGACACTGAGCTTTATTTATTTGTCTTTTTCACGCATTAAGAAATTCCAAGTTAAGAGGAATTCGATAGATATTTTAGCGTATTACATCCTTTCTGAAGGAAACACAATGTATTATAAATGATAAAAGTGAGTGAAGAAGAGAGTAAAGTCCAAAATATTACAACAGTCAGTCCACAGCCATGACTCCAGTTGGTTAATGTTTGACAATAGCCGCTGTCCAACCCACTGTAAGCCAAAAAGCAGTAACGACCATACACGAGAAGGAAAATTAAAGCGAGATAGGGGGACAGATTATAGAAGAGATTTGTACCGAATCCTGCCCCTAATGACCACAATCGGGTCCCACACTAAACATGTTTATACTTCCGATTAATCTCTATCAAACGCATAACTCCCTCCAGCGTTTGTATTCATTTCGTTCTGCCAACTTAGCCTCATCAATTGTCTCATTCCGGAACAATTTATATCTGCCCTCGGCATCCCTGGCAATATCTCCGCTTCCAGTTCACAATCTACTTTCCGCTGTGTGTGCCTGATGTGTCCGTATGTTTACCATTGGCATCTGTTTCCTTTTCCCCTCTGTTTTCTAGAGTACCATTTGTATTTGTCCTTCTGTCATAATCTGGTCCATTATACTGGTATATACTCTATTTCTATTGGGCATTGGTTAAGCATGGCCATTTGGTGTGTAAGTATTGATATACAAAGCTTTGTTTGTTCATTCAATTACATCTATATATAAATAAATGATCGAGGATGCTTCTATTTATTCAATATTACCGTAAATGGACAATCTTTTTATTACTTTGTTTAATAGCTTCAGTACTACTGCTCTACTGCTCAACACTATAAGATTAAAAACAATGGAGATTTAAATAGAAAATCTTGAATATGTGTTCATTATAAAATTTTAAATAATTGCTCATACGTAAGATTTTATTATGCAAAAATGTGGATTATGAACTTTTCTGAATTAAAGATTAATGCTAAAACAGTTTAATGATTATAACATTAAAATAAAAATTATGAGAAAATATAATACTGAAAAATGTCATTGATGTTTAGTTTAGTATTATCTTTGTAATTGTAAAGAATTGATTGGGAAGCTAGATTACAAATTGTTTTCAGTTTATTCACGGTTCAAATTGTGTTTTAAGTTTATGATTGCAAGATGCATATCTTTTCCAACCATGTCATCAACAGTAATAATAATCAATTAATGTGTATTATAAACAAGTTGAAACTTATTAATCACTGTGGGAAATTATTCTTAGGATTAGATTCCAAAACAAAGCTAGTCTCTCAAATACCATTAAATACCAGTTAACGTTTGGCCAAATTCAGGCATCATCGGGACGAAAAAAAATTCGATCACACAAATATAGACCAAAGATAGATTTCACATCAACAGTCTAATAAAAGATTAAATACATACAGATATTAGATCATTCCAAAACAGCTAAACATACACTCTATAGGTATATTCTGATTTAGGACGAACATGACCATCAGTAGGGTTGCGCTTGCCTATTTAATTTATTTTTAAAAAAATTAACGCACACAATTATGAAGTGATCTTGTTTCTAGGATGAATAATCCTACATCCCAGGTGATCAACAGAAATGTACATCGCACATCCAGAATAAAAGAGGCACAACCCAAAATTTCTAACGTCAAAAATTTTATTAACTGGATCTCTTTTATTCCTAAGAACAGCCAGTCCTCAAATATCAAGCCAAACCAATAGACTTAATAGGTTTGATCATAGACCATAATAGGTTACACCTTAGACCATGATAGGTTAGATTATAGACCACTAGCAACATGGGTTAGAGAAAACACTCTGGGGCCTCTATGTAGAAATGAACCTATATCTAATGCCCTTGCTCGCAAAAAATGTACGATACGTCAGTCAATATGCAGAAACACCAACAGTATAATAAATTATACATTACCTGTTCATTGTAATCAGTTCATCATGAATTGTTTTTGGTTGCTGTATTATTCATTTAATTTTTTAATATGGTTTGGTTGTGCTGCAAAATAGAAAATTCATATCATGCTGTTATGGCTTTCAACAAAATAAAAAAAAAAAAAGAAAAGAAAAAATCCATTGAACTATAAAGTTTATCATACACTTCCAGTCGGGTGGCACATCAAAGACCATTATTGCCAGCTCCTTTTTAGCATTGGCCCCGTCGAAATGAATTTTTTGTCGGTTTAGATTTGTAGAAGTTGTTAGAGAGAAATATATTGATCAATACTGATCCGATCTGCGCCACGGGAGGAGTCCTATTCAAAAGAAGGGCAACTCAATTCCTATACATACCCACGCCGGCATTTCATTCAGCCCGCCTTCCAATTTCAGCTGTAGCTTAATAATACTGACTACTAGACAACTGACATACATTTGACTTTTTTCATTTAATCTACTCATATCATTAAATAATACACTGCCGCTCTTGAATGTATGGGCATTTTATAAAAATTGAATGACTATAATTTTCGTAACGAATGTTGTATTGAAACCTTTAATATACCTTTAATTAGAAAATATTATTGGTTTGAATGGGAATAATAAGATCACTTTAAAGCAGAGCTCCAAAATGACTGCTCACTTTTATTTTAAAAAAGTTTTTGTTCTAAATTAAACTTATTCTTAGGAAGTTTTTTGAAACAGTTCATGCAAGAACTTTTATGATTAAACTATTATTATAAGTTCTTACAAGAACTTTTTGTTTAAAACTTTTATATAAAAGCTCTGTATTAAAAAAGTTCTCGTTAGAGTATTTTAGTGAGATTATAATAAATGTTTTCATTATTAAAGTTTTATCCTTCCTACTGTACGAGTGTTAAATGTGGCCGCTAACCTTGAAGGACAAACAACATCTTAAGGTCTTCGAGAAAGGATGCGTTTAGGAGCACGTACCCTGTGATTAAAATCAAAGTGGCATCATAGCGACGGTTGAAATGGGCTTGGATTGTTGGGCTAGGTAACAATCGAATTCCTAAAAAATTAATAAACGCTGAGCCGACTGGCAAACGTCCGAGAGACAGACCGATACGCAGACAGAACGAGACGGTTGCGTTAAGGGTGATCTTAAGGATTTGGAATTGGACGGTAGTCGGTGGACCGCGGTTTGTATAAAGCGGTTGGTGGTATCGGCATCTAACCTTCAGGTTTGCAAAGCCATTTATTATTATTATTAACGTCTCCAATTAAATGTGGAAAATACTTATAGAATCGTTTCTTGAAAGGCTTTCTTATCTTAAAATGCCTTTTCTTTAAATACGCATTCTGTAAGGAATTTAATTTAAATCAAAGAAATTTTTTATTGAACCTAAAAATAAGATAAAGAATAAGATAATTGACTTTCTACAAGTGAAATTAAAAAAAAAATAATTGAAGGAATTCCAAGAATCGTAAAAGTAGTATAATAAAGGGTGCCCTTTTTTATGAAACAGCCGTTCAATATTCAAGTTAATTTTATCAGTTTTCATATTGATTGTTGTTTATGGATTTTTATGATACAGATAAACGTATATTATTGCATAATATATAATGCTGTTCAATAATAAATTGTTTTCTTACATTAAAGTGCATAAGTTAATAATTTGTATTACTGTCCATAAGCGGTAGTGTATAGCTCTAAATTATCTTTAAGTGAAAAAAAAGAAAATGGAAACTAAAAACAAAAATATGATCACATATTATCAAGAATATTCGTTATCGAATGCAATATAACAAGAGCTTCATCATAAATTTTCGTGTTGTAAACCAGTTTTTACGAAGTTTGCTAATCATGTTACCTCTGTACTAACCGCTTTGCAGATCTCTTATACAATGATGTTAAAATTTTAAGTCTATAGTAGATTTTTCACATTTTGTACTCTTATCGAATTTGGTGAACTTTTTATCCATCACATAGTATTTGTATGTGATATAAATGCCTTTATAGAGTAAAAGCTTCAATCAGGATTATTTAATTAGTTAATAATACACAACAACGGAGCATTAGAGATGCTTGCGGAAACCCAGCCAAAACAGATCAGCTTAATTTCAGAGGGTTACTGGGAAGAGAAAAAATCTGATGCGGTGCGACCGTCACACTACTTTTCCTTTCCACCCTATAAAAATCTAATTTACATAAGCACTAGTTGAAATATTTTCACCATCATGAAATCATTATCTCAAAAGTACAATAAAATATTTGTTTAAACAATTGCAGTAAGAAAATTCTGTGCACTATATATTTTTGGCTTGTCAAGCTGAAAATAAAATTTTAAAGTTTCCATTTCATTTCCATGGATATATTTTATTTCTATTATATAGTATTGAAGTAGAAATTATTAACTTAATAATTTCTACTATTATATTATTACATTACACTACTATAGAGCTTATAGATGATTACAGGATGGGAGGCGTGGTGGGAGGAGTTTCGGTCGTATCCGTCTGCTTTCGGGAACGCACGGCTTTTCCTATTCGTGCCGAATCTGGTAGTTTCCTCCAATTTTTCCTTCCATTTTCTCGATGATATGCTAAATAGTAAAAGTACTTTAAGTAGAAGACTTTAGGCAAGTTTTATCAAAATCATTAGGGCTGTTTTCTAGAAAATTGTAAAATCGATTATATAAAAGGCACCACTGACAAGTCGATTTTAGCGACAAAGTTTCTGTTACATCCCAGTCTTATACCTTCCTTAAATGCGTAATTTCAGTTACGTCGCCAAAAGCCTCTTATTTCATCGAAATTTCGAGATCATTTTTATTTTTATATATAAGATAATAGTTAATCACCAAACCTTTGATGAAATGAGAAAACTTCTGAGCAGAGTTGTTCTTTGAAAGTTAATTTAAATGAGACTACATTATTTATACACATTTTATTAAATTTTGATAAAAAATCATTGAATATTGTACATTAAAACCTTCTAAAGTTTCGTGAGATCGGGCACCTAGAATATAACTTTTGTTAATTATCACAGGGCCTACTCCTAAAGCCAGTATCTCGACTACCTTCGAAGTGTATTGATAGAGGTAATGTATAGTTTGTAGAAACTTGAGAGCAGCTGAACAGGGCGGCATTAGAATGGCATGGTTAATTAGGTTGGCCTGCCTGATAATGTATTCTATATAATATCCTCAGGCAACTCATCAAGCATAATTTAATGATAGCATAAGTGATCAGGTACTGAATTTTCCGCCCTAAGTATTGTATCCGCCGAATTTATTTAATTATATCTTCAAAATTATCCAGGTGTCAATATATCTCTCTCTCTCTATATATATATATATATATATATATATATATATATATATATATATATATCGTACATCGACCACAAAGAATGACAACACAATTTATTGTTTGTTATAAAGTTTGTCAATTTCTTATTTTCATCGGTTAGGAATTTTTATTTTTTGAGGAGGCTTAATAGCTCTAATTTTTCTTCAGTTACTCTCTGGTTACTCCAAAGCAGTAGGAAACTTGATGCAATTTTTAAACACTAAGAAAGGAATTATAAAAATATAGAACTATAGATACAGAGGATGTAGACTAGGAGCTGGCAACGGATTCATTTAACTAAAAGACTTACATCTAGAAACCATTTTAAATTCTAGATAATCTTCATTAGCACAGAACCGGTCAGGCGGTTGGAAGAATTTTCTTCATTCATGAAATTTTAAATTAAATTCGCGAAATATTTCGAATAAAAATTGTAGAATATCAAATTTGTTTTTAGAGCATATCTTATATTTCGTACTACTACCTTTGGACCTCATGTTAATACTATTCAACACCTTGTGCGACTCGCACACATCCAGTGAGCCAGACTGTCTCCTTCACTCATTCATCCGCACAATTCTAGTCTACTTACTAGATGAGCTATGAATTTCCTATAGTATTTCCTATATGAGTATTTCCTTATAGCTCTATCCCAACCGACGGGAAAATTAAAAAAAAAATAATGGTGGACCCAACTTAAAAATCCGTAAGACCTATTTTTGAAAGTCTATGTCGACTAAACGGTAGTAGGCCTATCGGAATTCATAAGATTCAAAATTGGTCCCATGAATTTTTTTCGTATCCTCCATCGGTTATAAATTAAATGGATCAAGTGCTATGTTTCTGGCAAACTGCTTCTCTAAGGCAGGTGGGGGTTCCAGGAACCACATTTACTCAGTTTAATGATCTAATTTAATCTCTATTTGCATCGGTTCCAGAAGGGAGCCGATCAATCTAACTATATTTTAACATAAAAGGCTAGAGACCGCAGAACCCGCTGCTATGGTCAATAGCTTGTGATATTATAAATACCATTGGATTTCATTTCCAAGGGTGTCGTGTTCACCATTTCACTTAATTAACTAGATGATGGCATGCAGGGTAAATAGAATGGTAGATTTTGTTACAGATCTTACTTTATTTATGTTACTTTATTAATTAACCTATTGGCTTAATAATTTCTAATCTAAATTAATCTCATTGTAAAAATCTACAGACTGTAACATACGTATTTGAGAATACTGGGAGAACTCTTGCTTATTTAAAATATTATTCTGGTGCCACACAATATTATACATTGATGTACACAATGAATCAAAGGACTTAGCTAGAAGTTGCCGGGGCTCGATGCTCTAGGCTTCTTTCTCCTGTGAGGGGCTCGAACTTCGTCTCTCGATGGACTGCTCTACTGTTCCCTCTGCGAACCTCCGTCTTCTGGCTTCTCTCAAGAACTACACTACTCTACATTTTTCCTAGAACTCCTCTGAACTATCTTTTTCTCGGTTTCTTATACCATTTCACCTACTTCTTCTTGAACAGATGAATTTTGTTCCCCACTCTCCTTTTGGGACATCCTATTGGCTGTCGCTGTAAGAATATTTTCAAAGGACTTGTATCCTTGGGCGGCAGGTTTTATTACACCATGTCGACCTGCCCTATCTCTAGGTTTATAGTGCTCTTACTTTCGCTTATCTTAAAGGCGGTCTTGAACTGCACCTTATCAGGTACAACGCCCGACTTTGTCCATATTCCTTTGTCCGAAAAAGAAACTGGTTAATATTAATATTGCTAAACCATGTGGCATCTCTTTAATTTATTCCTTATTTAACTACTATTATGAATATTTATTATTTCCTTCAATCCCAGTATCTTCAATACATAACACAAGACTTTTAGACCAAGGGTAAACTTTGGAACTTTTTTCAAATTTGTATCAATAACTCCAAAACAGTGCTTACTTTATCTATAACATTAATATTAACTGAGTAAACGCCCAACAGCCCAAAGTAAATACTACAAATAAAAGTTAGAATAAAAAATATTCGATGGTCTACTTTATTTGTTTCTGGTACAAAAGTAAGAAATGAGAGTACGATTCGGGCATGCTCCGAGTAATTCTGAATGCAATGATACCCATACATGAAATTGAAGTATGGCAGCAGCTTATATTTGGTAAAAAAAGGATTTTGAGCTTTTGACTATTTTTATATGAATCGCTTATTACCAAAACGAACCCTAATAGATTTTTTCCGAAATTGAGATAAGTATTGGTTCCCATCTAAAAACACCCAGAGAATCCGTTGTTACAGCTCCCAAAAGGAGCCTAAATATTAAAAGAATGGTGTGCTGACATGGAAGACGAAGTTCCTAATGAAAATCCTGTTAATGATAGCAAATGTAATAATATTACAGAAAAGCACATCTTAGCTACTGAAGTAATGTTTTACTGATTATTGTGATATGTCATAGCACATTTTAATATAATTGAAGAAAAGATTCTCTGTAATAATTTTTTTAATCTTCTATTATTAATACTCATGATTGTTTGCCTATTTCTTAAAAAATACCAGTTTTATTTGATTTGTAACTATTTGAACATGCCTAGGTACAATTTATTATTTTTTTAAGGAATTTTATTACACTTGTCTTAAGCATTTAAAAAATAAAAAATAATCAAAAGTATTTTATAACCTTGTCATTCGAATAAAAATAAATTGATCATACTGCACCATTACAACAAAGGAAAATCAATTTTTAAAGTGCTGCCTGCTTTATTCCAAAGTTTGAAGTCTTTAAGCCTTGAAGTTAAAATCGTTCCAAAAGCGGCCCTATATAAAATGCATACCGGAGTTGTGTTCATCTCAGGATTTTTTGAGTAAAACAATTTAAATGACATTACTCAATATTTAGGTATATTTTATTGCATCCCTCTATTTCTGGTCCTTCACTTATATATCAAAATACTCCAGTTATTACAAAACGTTAAAAATAATTTTATAACTTATCTTTTTCACTATTTTATCTTTCAGAGGGCCACGATGACCTGCCGCGCCGGAGAATTAGTCTACGAAGTTCATTACGCTATATCTCAGCTAATACTGATCAAATTTAAATGATTTTTTTTTCCTTTTGTAGGGAATTTCATCAGCTTTGGCTTAAATACATTTGAAAAAAAAATCTACGGACGGATTTTTTTTATTCGATATTTGGATTCTACGTATCTTGAAACATAAAACCTCAAATTTTGAGGGGGGTTTTTGGATTCTACGTTTTTCTAGAAGTTGATAAAATGATTTAATTGCTCCCTATTATTTTCTTATTTAATATATAAAATTTAAAAACTTCTCTGTATATATATATATATATATATATAGATTCAATTCCCTTCTATCCTTAAAATAAAATCTTTATTTCCTTTATAAAAATAAAGGCAGGCTGTTGTTAATTCACCAATTTATTTATTATTATATTATTAACTATATTACAATATGTATATATATATATATATATATATATATATATATATATATATATATATATATATATTAAATAAAATCTTTATTTCCTTTTTTTTCGTCTTATCCTGTTACTAAATTATTGTGGTTGTCGTTCCGGTATTTTTTTTTTCTTTACATATCAGCGCTGTATATTATATAAATGCCACACCATATCACAAACTCTTGGATCCTTGTGTTGACCGAGGTCGACTAGTGAGGTCGCGAATAGCACGTGTGTCTCCGACAAAGAGTGACCCCAGGGAAGTGGGACATTTCCCAAGCGAGCCGGAGATCTGTCAGAGCTCTAAACCCAATTTCTTGCCATCGGAGGTCGTCCCTACCATGTCTCTTATTCAAGTTGAGAGTTTGCCAATAATCCCGCTGGTTATTTCATGGAGTGCCTGCATTTCCATTTCCCATCTGAGGGTCGGTACCCTTCTTCGCCCTCTACTATAACACCCTGTTCATAGTCTTGTCTCTTGGAATCATCTTTCTGTTTCCTGAAAAACGGTACCCGGCCAATTCAAATCGTCGCTTATGCCGTTTGTGATGATTTATTGACCACGTCTACGTCTTTACCGCTCGTATATTGTCGTACCCTATTGTTACTTATATTACATAAATTATTGGTGAACTTCAACTTCCCTAAAATGATTTACAAACTAATATCACGTTTTATATAAATATTTTGACGTTTTGGAGTCCCATTTCCATCATCAGACTAATTGTAATCTGATGGTCTGAATGGGACTATATTGATATTGATGCTACGCAATAGATCACACATTACTAATAATATTATAGTAGCAATAAATTTATAATAAATAATCGGGAACTGATTTATATTACATGTTTGCCGAGAGTGTTATGGCGTCGCTTTAGCAACCACGAGACTGCTACGGCGTCGATTCGAATCCGGGTCTGGGAGGGCTAAAATTTATTTCGTGGCAGCCCTACGTAATGAATGTAAGATTACCCATCATGTATGTATTAATGGGTAAGGAAAGGAGATTAAGATCCAATAAAAATAGCATCAAAACATAAATTTGATTTTAAAAACCTGAAAATATAACAAAATATAAAATATAAACAAACAATAAATAAAAAACTAAAAAAATCTGGAAGCTATCCTCAAAACAAATAATAAATTATAAAATAGATACCCAATATCCCTAATGCACATATTATTGACATGCTAAAAATACGATAATTAGCACGATTTAATTTAAAAATAAGTAGCCACTATCATATATTTTTAGTGCAGAATAACTTACAGTGAGGGATGGCTCAGAATTATGAAAATTTAAATAAAAATAAGCAACTACCTAAATGGAGTAGGAGAGATATCTCATATTTGATCAAAACAAAGAGCAAAGGGCAAACATTTAATCTGGATTGGTTCACTTATACCTATTACATTTCATAGAGATATAGTTACTCAAATGAAGCAAATAATATTGTTTTAACAATATGTCGATATATTTCGCATATTATTATTATTATTATTATTTGGTGAGCACTGTACCCTTCATGACGAATTAAGTTTAACCAAATCCTATTTTATAGTAGAACAATACTAAATTAGCGTACTTATTATTTTCTAATGGTTCGGTTAAATTTTTACTTTCCCTTACCTATATATGAAGTTGCCTAAATTATTCTTCATAAAGATCTTTAACTTTTCATATATATGGTACATCACCGAGGAATTGCAGGGAAAAAAGTTATGATGAAAAGAATATTTTATTTACGCATAACTTCAAAAGCGTGCAATTTATGGTAAATCATCTATGCACTTGTATGAAAGGTAATTAAATTATCTAAAAAACAATAAAAGAATCATGAAAATCGGACTCGTATTAGCAAAGATACAGCGCATCGGACTAACCGGAAATAGCTATTATATCATGGATTTTATACTTTTTTAAAATTTTCTCGAAAACGGCTCTAACGATTTTGATGAAACATGGCTAAATTATTCTTCATAAAGGCCTTTAACTTTTCATTCATGTAGTAAATCACGGAGGAATTGCAGGGGAAATAGTTTTGATGAAAAGAATATTTTATTTACGCATAACTTCAAAAGCGTGCAATTTATGGTAGATCATCTATGCACTTGTATGAAAGATAATTAAACTATCTAAAAAACAATAAAAGAATCATCAAAATCGGACCAGTATTAGCAAAGATACAGCGCATCAGACTAACCGGAAATAGCTATTATATCATGGATTTTACAATTTTTTACATTTTTCTCGAAAACGACTCTCTTGATGTGAACTCTTTAAAATTGTATTAAAAAGATAATTATTATAGGACAGTAAGGGAAAGTTGTGTGATGCGCGCACCGCACCAGATTTTTAATATCAGGAATCAATGCTGAATTGTAACATATGAAAACAAAGTCGGGAATAGAAACTTTTACTAAATAGAGAAAGAATTAAAATCGTAAATTTACATATGAAACAGTACATTATCAATCAATTTATCTTCGGAATGTCCCGATTATCCGAACTTAATATGTTCGGTTATTCGGTGAGCCAATGGTCATTCGGTTAATCGAAAAATTTTATAATCCGGAAACTTTCTATTTCCGCGATCAGATGAGTGTACGGCACCTACACGCCCCTTAAATTCGATAGCACGCCCATTAACCGTTTATTAATAAATCTTAAAATGAAGGTTTTTACACGTTATAATAACATACTTTATCATTGTATTTGTGAAGTACCTACAGTGAGGAGTAAAATAAAACTGCAAATCTATGTATATCTCAGTATCGAAAAAACGACAATGCCTACGAAACTGAATTTTCTAATGGCAGTTTCCCATTATGCTCTAGTGTGTGCACTTTTTTTGTAATTATTGTAATTACAATAATCAGGTTGGGTTTGAAAAAATCATAATCTCACTGGTTAAAAAAAAAAATTGTTTCTAAAGCCCAAGAAAAAAATTAGTTTTTCGAATAACTCAAAACTATACATCTCCATGAAAACCACAACATAGAACAAAATCATCTAACCCATGCAAAAATTAGCAAAAATATTAAATGTATAAAAACGATATATAAAACCATATTGGACATTGAATTCATGTTTTCATGGATACAAATGCATATCATTTAAAAGGAAGGCAATTGAATTATCAATATTATAGAAATATACCACTCAATCACTGACTGATTTAATAATCACTGTATCTCAAAATCGAAAATTATATCTAAAACTATCGAAAATATCTAAAAAACTGAAAATTTTAATGGTGGTTCCTCTTTTGTTGGAGATGTACAAAATGTTTTGATTTGAAAGCTTGTTTTCTAAAGCTTAAGGCTTCATCTACGGATAGGAAAATAGCATTTATGTTGTAAATGTGTTACGACGGTATACAAAGATTGTGTGTAGAATTTAAAACGTTAGTATTAATTTCATCTGCTGTAACCAGTTTTTGGTTAATATCTACATCTACATAGAAACAGAAAACCTTAACTTTATAAGATTAAACCAGAGCAAGCTGTGAGCAAATGAAACTATGTTTATCTTATAGATTCCAGGGATAAGGAGATGGTAATTTTCGAATATTGGAAAGGAGTTTGTGCTACCATCCTGTTTAACTAGTGTATCCCGTTTAATGCATGAGAGAACTCAGATTGCGAAGACATGATACAATAACTTGAATGTTTCATTTGAAAGTTAAATATAATTATAATAAATTAATTAGTGAACAGTACACTTCCCATTAAATATATAACTTATATTTTTAAAACCACATTTGTACCGACGTTTCGAAGTCCTTCGTCTTCAGGTTATTAGTTTTCTTTGTCCTGCCATCAGTATAATTTACTTCGTCAAAATCCTGGCTGGTTATAATATGTTGGCTGGTATGTGACAGGGACAATAAGGAAAATTACTCCCCAAATTAATATTTTTATATATTATAACCAGCCAAGATTTTGACGAAGTAAATTATACTGATGGCAGGACATTTGGGAAGATAATCATGTAAATTACAGACAACTAATAACCTGAAGACGAAGAAGGACTTCGAAACGTCGGTACAAATATGGTTTTAAAAACCAAGTTATATATTTAAGTTATATATTTAATGGGAAGTGTACTGTTCACTAATTAATTTATTATATTTATATATAAACGTCCCTATATAGTTGAAATTGGTTAATATATTAAATATAATTATGCATATTTTATCTAAAGGTTCCAAAATCGACAATATGTATATGATATATATACAATACGTTGCATGCTTATTGTGGAGTGGCAGAATCGGGGCTTGCCTCATGCACACACAATGTGTAATACAGTCCGTATAAATATAACCAAAAATGGACTAAACAACACAAACCTAACCTTTTTGTACCAACAACTGTAAACAATCGCTAGAATGTCACTAAGTACCGACCTGGCAAAGTGAACCAGAGATTTGGTTAATCTGTATGATCGGTTAATCGGATTTCGGATTATGGGTGCTTTAATGTACTTAGTTGCTTTGTCATGTTTAATCAACTCAATAATTTATTCTCCAATCCCCTTCTTCTTCTATTTTGATTAGCCATTTCGTATATAAAAGCTTGTAGCTAATTTGTAGTTATAGTTTTGTAAATTTTTAAACATTTTTTTTATTTTCAAAAAACTTGCTGTGGTACTGGGAATTGCTTCTAGATAACGCAAAAGTAATTAAAAAATCTATGGAGTGCGATTTTAGGTTTAATTATTTAACTTATATAATCATATATATATATATATATATATATATATATATATATATATATATATGTGTGTGTGTGTGTGTGTGTGTGTGTATATATATATATATATATATATATATATATATATATATATATATATATGTGTGTGTGTGTGTGTGTTTTAAATATTTTAAAAGAGAGTATACCTGATTAGATTTGATTTTGCGGTCGATGGGAATATGGTTCAGTAGTTTTCATTCACAAACCTCCACCCAAGACCAACAATTCAGTACAGAATCCAGTTCAGCTCTGTTCTCATTATAGTTCACCTCTAGACGGTTTCATGGAACTTCTTTGAATTTAGCTTCTGACATCTTTCAGGAACAGGGCTAACAAAGTTTACTCAGTGAAATAATTAAATCACAGCCACAGTTCCAGCGGGCAATAACAATGGTTGCTTTAAGTTGTAGTGGCACATGAGGGCCACTACGAGTGTAATGAGAGCCAAGTGTCAGTACGTGTTGATTTTGTGAGAGTCCCGTGTCGGAGTGGTATCAGCCATCATGACTAAGAAGATATTAGTAAGTTAGGAGGCGTTATTGATAATGTTAGTTATTCGCAGGCGCATGTGGAAAGTAAAATTTTAAATGTACTATAAAATAGACAAATACTAAAACTAACTGGATTCACAAACTCTAGAAATATGGAAAATATTAATTGATATTATTAAGATAAAATAGGATAACTACAAAAATCATCTTAGCCAAGTAGGATTAAAATATTCCTTAACTCTCAATGAAATTATAATTTTAAATGTCAATGCCAATAAATGACCATCTTTGGTTAGAAGATGCATTTATGCATATAAATAAATAAATGTGACTCAAGAAATTTAGAAAATAGGAACAAATAATCAAACAAGTAAAAACAAATTATGAAGCTATAAAATAATATATAAAGAGCGAGCGACAGACGGACGGTTTTCTTTTTTCTTTTTTTTTTTTTTGGGAGGAGGGAGGGGTTCTACATATCGACGTCGCTTTGTGAAAAAGACGTAAGCACCAAAAACAAACTTTAGAGGAGACACAAATAAAGTTTTTTCTCAAATGACAATTTTTTATTTTATTGTTTATTGTGTACAGCAGGTGTGTGCAGTCTATTAAGGTGAAATAACTTTTATAACTATAATATATATATCGTTAAAGCTTCTAGCACGGGTCAAAGCCAGAGTAACGACTAGAGTCGTTAGTATTGTATTTGCTGCTTATGTCATCAACATGTTTTTTTAGACCATTTACATTTTTTTTCTCGATATATCGTGAGCGGGAATTGATAAAGATGTTGTTTAGGTCCCACAACAATTTAAACCTAAAGTTTCAACTTTTTGGCACTATGGGCTTTTTCGAAAAACGTAAAACCTTAAATTATCAGGAGATGGAAATGAATTTTGAGGGAGGGGTAAATTGTTTATTTCTTGGTCATTACAAAGGTTCATTATTGAAAATAATAAACCAAGATTTATGTTAGTTGAATAAGAAAAATAATTGTTTCTTGTAATTGTAATTATAGTCGGAAGATGGGATAACTTATCCCGAAACATAAAACAAAAATTAATATTTAAGAATAATAGAAGCCGTGCATTACTACAAATCTTGCGTACAGAATATGACATTCCAATAAATTGATTGGATCATCTAAGATTAATTTTAAGTTTTGCTATGCCTTCATCTCGCAGACGAAAAAACCTGCCATTTCGCATTTTTAATTTTTTTATTAGTTAAAAAAAAATGGCTTGGCCATATTTTCCATAATACTTCCCTTCACAGAATTCCATCAAAACTCAAATAGTCAGACGTAGGGGCGACAAAAAATCTATGGACGCCTAAACTCTAATTCCACCCGGTATATAAACCGAAAGTATTACTTTCTTCCAACAAAAAAAGCATTATTTTATTTTCTGATATCAATATCTTAGATAAAAGCTTTGATTTTTTAAGAAATAATTTGTACATGAAGTATCTGTAATTCTGAATGTAAATTACTATAAAAAAAGAATCAAGCTTTTTTATCCCCACTTGTAAGCGTTAACAGTCTTTGAAAATAAATAAGTGATAAAACTTTCATTACAACCGATCCTAATAATTTTGATTACCAACAGTGATGTCACCAAGGTTTTAAGTTCACGGCTTCCATCATAACCGTAGCCGACGGGGCGGAAGAGATTCGTTTAAACCATTTATGAATGGTTATGACGACTCTGTCTCCACTTCGATGGTTGTTGATAACTTGGACGATTCCCTCTCCCTCATCCCTTTCCCTCTCCTGCTACGCCTACGACCATATCCAAGAACTGTACATTTTCCGCAGTGTTAAATTAAATCTGTAGGACTCTCGCTAATCGAATAATTTCTGCTAATTGGGTAACGGTGTAGTTGAAAGTTTTAACGGATTAGGGAACCTTCCGTGTCAGGTTGAACTTTCCCTAAGGTGGTGGAAGGGCTGAAGTCTTAATGATTGGACCTCTTACCTGATACTTTGCCTCCGATTATCTACTTTTACTTTCCGGCCGAATACGGTAGAGATTTTTCTCTATCCTGAAATATTCAATTACAAGGATGTTAATAATATTTATCAAATAAGAAGATTTTATGATTCGTTTCGATTTATTATTGATTCAAGGGCCATTCTAAATTTGGAGCTTTTCAGTCCCTTCTATTTATAGAAAACATCTGCGAAAATTATGACTGTAACTATATGTAAACATGAAAAATACATTCGGATCATATTATAACTCTTTTACACGCCTAAAACTGGAATGAGTCACCGATAGTTCACCTATCGAATTATCTGTGATTCAGTCTCGTTAATATCAACTGGAAGCCCGTAATGTATCATTACAAACATGAAGCACCATTATTATTTATCAAGATAAAAAAATTATTATAAATTTGCAATAGTGTTAATCATTCGCTAATTGATATTTACAGACCATGGTGAGTCTGGGCTGATTCTACTTTCTGTTTTTTACTTCTTTTTTTTGTATTTTTTATCCTACAGAAATATCATTTTTCTTTTGTTTCCTAAAATCAATTTTTTACGATATTTTTTTTTTTGTAATTATTAACTATTAATACATAGATTAATGATTTTTTAATTAAAAAATAAAAACAATATTTTTACATACCTACTCATCTTCAAAGTTGATTGATATATTTGTGTTAAAAGTCGTCGAAGCTAAATTAAATACACCTTCTTTAATTCAATGAATAATTTTTGGTGAAACGATTTAATAGATCTTTTTGTTTTTAATGAATAATTTGAGCAACCATTGGCTTAAATATTGTCTGTCTTCAATAACATTAAAAATGGATATTAAGGGATAAAAGACGAAAACAGTGATGGGGATAATTCATAAATCCAACGAACTGATAAGCATCTGATGATTTCAAATTAATTTAAGAAATTAATTATGTTGCCTACAGTTTAATTAAGAACAGTATTTACGAAGATATCAAGAGATAATTCTGAGAGCAGTCCTTAAATTAAAGGGGACCAATTTCTTTAAAGTTTTACTTTCACTCCCACCATTACCATTTACTGAAGCTGAAATTGCATACGATACTGAAAATGTAGCGCCTGGTCGACACAGAGCAGTTTAGTTGCCGAAGACAACGAGACTCAATCCATTATCCTCAGGGACTTTGAGGACTTGATATCCGAACAGGCTTCCGACTAGCGGGAATTTTAAGCAGGTCTTCCTAAGCTTCCAGCGGACTATAATCGAAGTTTCTAACTATTCCAGCCTTAGGCTTAACCAAATCTGTTCCACTCCGGTACTCAAAGCCTCTTCCATCGGGAGACTTCAGGTTAAGGAGGTCTTATTCTTAAAGTCTCATTCTTCTCATCGATCGGTGTGATCCTGACGCATTAAATGGAGCAATTATAACCGTCCTGAAGACTGTTACTGATAAAACTCGTTTGCTAGTTTAGCATTTCGTTGTCACGGGCCTAACAACAGGAGAAGGAATGGATATTGTTCAAGGGATTAAAGAAAACTGATAAAAGTGAATGTAAAATTTATGAACCAAATATAAATCAAATAATATTTATCTTTTTTGTTAAATATTAAAACTATTTATTAGTTAGTTGCTAATATACTGTAATAAAAGGAACTATTCAGTCATGATTATTCTAAATAATAAAATAAAAGTTCCTAAATATAAAACAAAATATCAAGATAATTGCTCTTCATCAGACATAGTAAAACTGCTATGAATCACAGTTCAATTTGCATATCATCCTGCAGTGCTGAAGACATAAGTTGGGATTCCGTATATGAAAAATATATTTAGAAAATCTTCTCTCATGTTAACAAGCCACACAGGGCGGCTTTTTTCTGGGAAGTTTCAGGAGCAATAATTGTTATGCCGATCTCATAGATCAAGTTTTGTTACAAACATAATTTTTAGCTTCTAACATAAAATTGATCACTGATAATTTATTATTCTAATCGAAATGTTTTTAAATAAAGAAAAAGCATTGACAAATAATAAAATGAAGAGAATTACATGGTTGATCGCTGTGATTTATGAGATTAAAATGCGTCAAAACAACGCTTGAAACTTATACCAGATGCTATGAATCAAATTGACCGGAAGTTCGGAAGATAGAAGGGATGGAGGCGCAGGCTTTCCACTACGAAGTAAGACTTAAAAATGCGAGTATTAACTTCATTTAAAAATTAGAAAAAATATATCGGCAAAAAAATAAAAAAATATTTGATTTTACAGAAAACATTCTGACATAGTAAAAAATAAAATACACTTTACACTGATATAACACAGTTAAAAATAAGTATTGCACAATGTATTTAATAATTAACTTATTAAAATTAAATTTAAAACAAAATTAATAGTTATTAATGATTCCCTTGGGCCTATCTTGACGAGCAAAGCTCTTCAAATAAAGGTATAAAAATAGAAATTGCGTTTTTATCTATGCGTCTTTTTCTATATTTAACTTAGATCTATATTTTGTCTTTAAAGCTTACACCGCAGAAAATCCGGTTTCGCAAAGTTAGGTTGTTGAAAATGGTAGATGATAGTATAACGAAAATGATAGTATACGAAATGCTTTATTTTGTAGTGCAGAAAACTCATCATCCAAACCTGCCCAAAATTCAAAGAGTGATTTATTACTAATTTATTTCTAATTAATTTAGGGTTTTTGTAATTAGCTTTGGTTTTTTCTTTGACTTTTTTTTTCTTATGCTCCTCTAATTGGACACCATTTTGAAACTAAATGATAGATGGTGATGTCCTAGGATCTTGGGGTGACCTATGACTTTTTGGAGACAGATATAAAAAATATCGAACCAGTAATCCTGAAGAAAAGCCGCTACGTATGAAATCTCTAATCGGCCGCCGTTTTGAAACAACCGAGGATAGTTCTGATCAGACATAAGACTGTGGCACCAAATCTAAAAAAAAAAAAAAAAATAGCCCTTTAGTCTTGGAGAAAAGCCGCGGAGAGCGAACGGACGCACAATAACTCTGTAACCGATAGTGGACCAAAATCTGAATTTTCATAGATTTCTATTTGATTTTTAATCCTTTTGTTACATTGTTACATTAAGGAACTATATAATATTTAATTTTTGGTTAAAAAACGCAGTTGTAGTGTTGAAAACAAGGTGGCGCCCTCTAATTCTGTTCCAAACCAACAACCCTCTCTGATTTAAGATACAGTGGTGCTTCTATTTCCTCATAATTGTGTTATTAAAATAATTGTGAGTAAGAAACAGCACAATAATAATTTTTACTTTCCCTTACCTATATACGAAGTATATAGTAAGGGGAAGTATTGCGATAATTCGTGTTTTCGATGGAAATATTTTATTTCTTAATAAATGACTCATATCGACGTCGTTTTTTGAAAAAGACTTAAGCGTCAAAAATTCAAAATTTAGGTTTCAACTTATTATGGGAAGTAAACACCACCTCTATTGATTCCCGCTCACGATATGTTGAAAAAAAAAATAGAAATGGTCTAAAAATCGACTATTGATGACGTTAGAAACGAATACCGACGACTCTCAGTCGTCACTTTGGCCTTGACCAGTGCTAAAAGCCTTGAAAATATATTGTAATTATAAAGGTTTTATCTCCTTAACCATTTCCTTTTGTACACAATAATAAATAAAATGTAAAAAAAAAAAATGATTTGGGGAAAACAAGTTTGATGTGTTTCCTGTAAAGCTTCCTATATGGCGCTTACGCCTTTTTCAAAAAACGACATCGATATGCTCTAAACCAATGGCGAGATATTTAATGGACCATAACTCACAAACATTGGAAGTTATGAAAAAATTAATAAGAGCAAATTTTGTTCTTCACCTCATGCGCAACAGAAAATGTTCTATGCATCTTTTGTGTATGAGGACACTAAGAGAAGTTAATCTCAATGTAATGAGCAGATGTCACATTTGGACGCCATCTTGGATTCATGACGTCATAAAAACGAGAAATCGCAATTTGAAGGTAATTACCCCGTACCATCATAATGGTCCATTCGGCATAAAGTATAGGGCATTGTTAGTCCGTATTAGCTCTACTGTTATGCAGCATATTATAAAGTCGCACAAAACATAGTCGCACCTTTCCTTCACAAAAAAGTCCACTAGGTAAACATGTGCCTTTTGCTCCTCCACTATTAATTAAAAAAACGATCCCGAATCGCAAGCGAACTTGCTATTTATTTTTGTAATTTTATGTGCTATGTTCATGGGAACTAACAGTTAATAAATATTTCAGATTTTCATCTTTTTTTTTTTTTTTTTAGCATATATTATTTATAACGTTTTAATCTTAAAAAATATATTATCTTTTTTAAGGCTGTTATTTGATTGGAAAATAGCTACTGGACATATTTTAGAGGGAGATGAAAGGGGACTGAGGACTATTAGTAAGCATGGAGGCACATTTAGCAGGAGCTGTGGACTTGCAGTCTATTATCCGCTGAGTGGTGCATCAGGTCCATTCGGCATAAAGGATAGGGCATTGTTAGTCCGCATTAGCTCTACATGGGGGGTGGGGAGGGGAGGCATTTACTAACACATCACCGCTCGGTCTGCTTCATTAATGGCAGATAGTACTCTCTCCTACCTCTCTACTAAAAGCAATCAGTGATATTGTATCTCTCATTCAACCATTAAATCTCCTATTCTTTTCGACTTATTATAGGATAATAGTAGCAATTTTATCGAAGTAGGTTACTGCTTGGCTAGTCTTCCTTCTTCTTATTTTTTTTTTCATACCAACTTAAATAAATTTGATGGTTAAAGGCATCCATGAAGAAAAGATGCACATTCATGAAAAATACAAAAAGACTTATAAAATGAAAATGAAGTGTCTTAGACTCAGTATTTGTTTAGTATTTGCTTAAAAGTACAGCGTCTTGACAAACGTTTAAAACAAGAAGTAGGCATGGTCCAGTATTTATGCTCACTTACTACATTTATCTCCCAGTCCAATGAATAGCTAGATACCCGCATTATAGAGGTTTGGGGTGTTCTAGAAGTGTATCCTAAAACCAGAGTTGATCTACATCTGAAGTTGGTAGAGTGGAAAGGGAATAAAATTATATTAACAAAGACTGCATCCTTTTCTGGTTCGGCTCTTACGGAATTACTCTTGACAGGACAAAGATGGCTTTGGCATTAAGCAGACGTAACAGTTCAGAATGTAATTTTGTAACCCTACGTACCATTTACAATCTGAATTGAATATACAGTAATGGAAACTGAATAGATGTTTGTCTTTTTAGTCTAATTGTGTTGAAATATATATATATATATATATATATATATATATATATATATATATATAAAATTTTATAAAATTTATTGTTTCATTTTGTTTAATACTTTATTATATTTAATTACGCCAGACAAATTTTAGAAAAAAAATTTGTTGAAAAAAAATTGACTATGTTCAGAATTGTATGTATAATATTTGTTCTTTTGGGGTCGGAATGGTCTAATATCTAATAAAGAAGTTGATATTAACTGTGCAGTCCCAGGAGTTACTGTACAGCAGATAAGAGTTGGACGCCTCTTTCGCAAATGCGGCATAGAGTCGGAACCTCCTGCCTATATGCTGAAAAAATGCGCCAAAAACACCCTCCTCATAGCATGCCGGTAACATAGGGCCAAGCATGTGTTGATAAGGCTCATAGGGAAAAAGAAGACCTGTTTCAATATAATGTATTGACGCGGACGAATCCACTCGATATGCCGATTTAGCGGCGTTCTATAAGACCGGAAAGATAGCATGAAATATCCGATTCCAAAAACGGAACCAATACCTTCGATTATCTAATAACGAATAAAACTTAAAAGTAACAGAAACAGTGATCGAAGTAAATATTTAAAATATATTGTGTGTCCACTAATACGACTTTTCTTACCGCCTTAAATACATATAACAAAAGAAGAAGACAAGTTCAATACATCAGTCTCAGCTCTGAAGCTAGAGAAGAACGTATTAGTGACCGCTCTGAGTCTTATTACTGATTGTTGTTGAGGAAGGTTACACAGGATAGTTGTTGTCACTTGGTGTTATTACATTTTAAAGATGCCGTGCGTTGTTCGTGTGAAGAATATTTCTACAAAAGTTCTTTCCACTAAGTATAAAGATTGCTCTAAAAATTTTCACACTAACTGTATTAAATAATTGAAAGAAGATTATGAATTCCTGAACTCTGAGAATCGAGAATGAAGGTGCAATTCATCTCGTAGGGCCAATTTACGGATGGACTCAAAGCCACAGCAGGACTTAATGTTCATGACCTGAAGAGTGCTATCGATGAGCTAAAGGGGCAGAAGACAGTCTTAATTAAAGACTTGAATAAGGCAAGTGATTCATGTAACACTGAGATAAATGATTTAAAACGTTTTATTAGTGAAAATAATGAAAAAATTGATAGATTGCTTACTGCTGTTGAGAAAATAAGTAGTGAAAATGTCGCATTGAAGTCAGAACTATATATATTAAGGCCCTGTCTCGATGATGTTGAGAAATACTCACCTTCTAATGATATTGAAATCGATGGAATGCCTGAAGAAAAAGGTGAAAATGTTTATTAAATAGTTTGCGATATAGGTGAAGGACTTGGGCTTAGTTTAGATGAAAAGATAATAGACGTGCGTCACCGACTGAGACGGATTCCGGTCCGGAAGGGGTCTCCGGATATATACGTGCTATTCGTGCGGCGGCCGGACAAGGAAAGATTCCTAATAGAACGTAGAAACTTCTCGAAACGTCATACGGAGAGAAATGAAGACCACCATATTTGGATAAAGGATGCCCTCACGCCTGCCCTCAAGACGACCAAGGAGACAGCTCGCCGACTCATCTACATATTCGCCAGGAACAGTAATGGAAGGATTTTTATACGAACTGATGAGGCGTTCCCGGTTATTTCTATCAGGCTAGAGGAGGAGTTGATAAATCTGAAGGCACAGGAAAGGTTTCATTGTTAGTAAGATCGCATTATATTTTATAGTTATTATGATTATTAGAGATGTATTTTTTATATTTTTTTTTTATCTATAAGCATTAATATATTTTTTTTTTTAATGAGTAATTGTAATTTATCCTGTTATTATCAAAATGTCAATGGTCAAAGAACAAAGTTGTTTTTGTACAAAAATGTTATGAATAATGATTATGACTTGATAGCATTGACGGAAACAAATCTTAGTGATTCAATATTGAATTCTGAACTTATTGATTCTAGGCATTTTGCATGTTGTTTATAGAGCTGACAGGGATTGAAGTTTGAGTGGGCATTTATCTGGTGGTGGTGTTTTGATTGTGGTTAATTCAATAGTATACCTTTTTTTAATTTAAATGTCAAATGCGATAATCTGCCACATTTATGAGTAATAGGTAATTATGTTATCTGTAACCATTCATAGTATGTTCAAAACATAAAAAAAAATGGTAAAAGTAGATTAAATTAAATAAGTCCATCACAAATATTAAAAGTAAATCAATTAAATAATTAAGATAAAGAAAATTAAGCTTAAATTTTAAATAAAATAAATCATTATTTATACTTATGTACAATACTTATACTCAGCCTAGAGAACTACGAACCAACGTTTAGCCACAATACTCTCTATTTCTCTCAGCGGAGTCAGTGGTACTGAAAGCCAGTGGAGGCTGATAGGGTATGCTATAGCCGGAGAGGCTCAGGAATTGACTTGGCAAGCTGACCCCTACCAGAACTCCATTAGTTATATTTCTGAAAGATCTAGGGGTGACTGCCATTTTAATCTTCGAGGATTTTATAGATGAATAGGAATTATAAGGGCGTGGGGCCAGACAGAGATTAAGATGAAGAGTAAGGCTCTGATGAAATTTTTTTAAACTTGAATGGAATGCCTCAGGTCAAAAATGCATAAGATATTGAGATCATGATGTAGTGTATTGTTTGTTACAGAGTATAGAGCATTGACTAACGTTCAAAGGACTTTGGAACCGAAAATATTGGATGTGTTTAATATTCGAAAATTTAGCTGTTACAAAAGGGCGTTGCAGTATTGGGCAAGGAAATAATTCAAGGCCCCTCGATATAGATATTGGACATTGTTAAGTAAAGATATTGTGGTATAGATGTGCACAAAATAAAAATCATCGAAATTAGATCATTATCGGTACAATTATGAAATACTCTTTTCTATGCCCTGTAGTGCCAAAACGGCTTTGAGGATTTTGATAAAACTTGCAAAACGTCTTCTACTTAAAGCAGTTTAACTATATATTTATTAAATCTCCTAAAAACGCAGAAAAAAATCATAAGAAGAATGTTATCTTTGCGTGTAACTCAGAAAATATAAATCAGCCAATTGACCACTTGAAAAGTTATAAAATTTTCTACAAAACAGAAAAAATGTATCTAAATTGGAGCAAACAGAGAGCGTATTGAACTTTGTAGCCATCTTTTTACTTTCTTGACAGTGTCGCCAATTGCAATTAAATATTTTTGGGTGATTCTACTTTGAATAAAAGTCGACCGTCTTGAAACTTGCCCAATCGTCACGTATTTTTACAAAAAAAAAACAACTGAATATGTAATGTATTTAATCACGTTTAAAATCGAGGAAGGCTTATTTGAAAGTGGAACATAAAAAAAAAAAAAATAGATTACTATTTATTATTACTAACATATGCAAAATTAAAATTGTAAAAGTATGGTAAATAAAAGTATGGTCTGTTTTGTAACAGCTCAATTTATTTAGACAGCATCACAGTATGAATAAAGTTTTTCGCATTCTAATATTAAATGCATTTTTACTTTAGAGAGGAATAAGTAGCTTAAAGAAGCCATTTAACAATACCCTTAACTAAGTGGATGTAAAAAGATTTATATAATTCTGTTCAAGTCTTGGTTATCTGATTACATTGCTAATTTTATCATTTATTTTCGGTCATCGTTTCGGAATTTATTTAATTAAACTGGGAATGTATAAAGAATTCATTTAAAACACTTCCAATTACTGAAAATGATACTTTTAAGGATAGCAGTGGCAGGGAATTCGTTGAACGTTAGTGGATTCCCGGCTGGTGCAGCACTAATAAATGAAGCCTGCATCGGTCCTATTACTCTGGGAAATATATTGCAGGCAGAGGATTGGGGCTTTGTCACAAAGTAATAGTTTAGCTAGGCTTTGAGCAATGCGGCCCAAGAACTAATTGTTGAAACTGTTGAAACATTCTAACTTTCTCGTTTCGTAGAATAATTAAATTGGTAGCTATTTCAATTGTATAGGAAATCGAAGGGTAGTTTTGAAATTTAGTCTTGTGAAGGTTTACACTTCACATTTCACACGTATAGGTTTATTCTTCTGTGGAATTAAAAGCCATCATTTCGAGTGAATAACAAATGCAGAAAGATTTCTTAAAATATGCTGTCTTCTTCATTAGTTTTTTAATTTCACTTACCGATATACGAAATACAGAGTAAATGGAACGGCAATGCGATCGCGAAAAAATTCGAATCCGAATTTTTAACGGAAATACCCATTTTGAGGTCTCGTAAGTCCAAATAACCAAGTCCCAAGGTGTGTGTGTATGTGTATGTGAACAGCCTATCTAAAAAATGAAAAGTTGTAGGTAGGAAACTGAATTGCGTATTTAAGGCAGGTATATGCTTGGGATGTTACAGAAACTTTTTTTTCAAAATCGACTTATCACTAATGCCACTTTATACCATCGATTTCTTTTTTCCTCGAGAACGCCAGTAACGATTTCGACGAAACTTGTCTGAAGTCTTTTCCTCAAACCCCTTTAACTTTTCCTGTAGTACAATACCGAGGAAATACAGGGAAAAAAGTTATGCCGTAAAGAATATTTTATTTACGCATAACTCAAAAAGTATGAATTTTATGGTATATTGTGTACATAACAATATGAAAGGTAATTAAATTCTTTAAAAAAAAATTATCTAAGTTGGACCTGTATCAGCAATGATACAGCGTATTGAACTACAACAGTCTAGCTCTAAAAGCTGTATGAAACTGAAATTACGTTTGCAAGGTATGTTTGGTATAGGCCTAGAATTTTTTTAGGCCTAGAGCAATTTTTTCGCTAAAATCGACTTATCGAAATTTTCTCAAAAACGGCTTTAACAATTTTGATGAAACCTGGCTAAAGACTTCTCCTAAAGCCCTTTAACTTTACATATATGTATTATATTACCGAGGAAATGCAGACAAAACTTTTAAGACGAAAATAATATTTCATTTGCGTACAACTGGAAAACCATGGATTTTATAGTTAATTTTGTAGACTGTCATATGAAAGATATTTTAATTCTGGAAATAAATTATGGATATTTTATTTACTTATAACCGGAAAACTATGCACTTTATAGTAAATTATGTAGACAATCGTATGAATGGTAATTTAATTCTATAAAAACAAAAACAATTTTTTTCTAAATCGGTCCTGTATTAACAAAGATACAGTATATTGAACTACATCTACTTAAAGCCTGGAACCTAGATGGAATGCCGTGTGTGTACAAAAGCACAAGGATGTGACCGAACCTTACCTTCCACCACCTACCTACTACTGTTCTAAACAATACGCTCTGTTAAACTCAGTTGTTAACTTCGCACTTATTATTACTATTATAAAACGCTACCCAAAATTTTTATAGGATGGCAAGAAAAAGTTCTGTGATGCGCCCACTGCATGAGATTTTTTATTATTATTATAATAAAAATAATTATTAATAAAAATTACAACAAAGAACAAAGTGAAAGGAAATTCATTAGGTTTAATGTAATTCAATATTTTGAGAATTCCGTCCGTAATTAAGCTATAGAGAAGGTTATTTGAAAAAATTCTTTTTTAAAATAATGCTTGGTGGAAAAGATAAAAAAAAAATTCCTTGAAACTATGTATAGTATTTTATTCTAATTCAATTGGTTATTTATTTTCTGAAAAATGCAACCCATCAGACCTGAATATCCTATATTCACTCAATTCATTTTATATTAGGTTTCGTAAAAAATATTCAAATATTTTTCTTATATAGCTCATTTTGCCTTTAACTTTTTAACCATAATCATTTCTTCATAAGTTTGCTTAAAGATCAGTTAAAATTCAATAGTTTTAATGTAAATATTTTTATTCGTTTCGGGAATGCCTTGTCCCTCTTCAACATCTAATACAAGCATATCAAATTGCTTACAATTTTATGTATATATATATATATATATATATATATATATATATATATATATATATATATATATATATATATATATATATATATATATATATATACAATACTTTTCATTTTTTAAGTTCTGCTCAACGAGTGTGAAATTATTAATATTACAAATGTCTGAAATCAATTTAAGTTCTTCTTTAACGTTTAAAGTAAACATAAGGAAATCCTACAAATCTATACAATTTAAGAAATAGAAGAATACAAGAATAGCAATAGAAGTTAACCGGACATGATAGACATTACCGGACCGGGAACTGTTATCGAAATTATAAAAAGCAATAATAAAAAGAAATTTAAATGGTACAAAAAGCAGCACTAAATTTAAACCAAGCAATATGCACACTGCACAGAATTTCATAAATCAAAAATTCAGCAACCTGAAATAATTAACAAATTAAGAAAACTTTTCATCAATATTCAAGTTGCACAAAAAATAATCGAGGAACAAACATCAAAGCCAAATTTAAACTTAAAAATCCGTTAACTATGGATAACAGTTTTTAAGAGTTTAATAATACGATTGGTTTATTATTTTCAATTATAAACGTTTGCAATCTACCAAAAATTGAGGTTTTCCGTTTAAGATACGTTGAATCCAAATAATATTTTTTATTAGTTAATAAAACTAGTTTTTTTTATTATGATAGAATAAAGAATACTTATACAACAACATGGAATTACAATAGCCTACTTTCTAACCAATTTAGCAAACCAAAGGATACTATATACAAAATGGGTACTGTAAACAACATCTTTCAACTGCTATGTACATGTGGAAAATGTATACTGGTGAATCTCTTCAAAATCAAAAAAAAAAAAAGTGTTAAACAGCCCTATCACTCCATTAGATACAATAGAAACCACACAGAGCACAAGCTGACACATAATAAACTGTGCACGAGACCATGAAATCAGTTTAGTTGAGATAAAAATTTAGATAGGGAAAAAAATACAAAAAAAAAATGAAAAATATAAAAAAATTTACTGATATAAAATACCTACAAAAAAGGAGAACTTAGGTTTATTCCAGACATTTAGAATAATGTAAAAGAAAAATATTTTAATACTAAACATCCCCCTTCTGTATTCAAACTTTGAACTTTTTTATCATTCGTTGACCATGTCTCAGAGTAGTTACTAATTTTTGGGATATTATTTAGATAACAGAATTTTATGAAATTGTTTTTAGACTTTATAAATTGACTGGTTCAGCAAACCTTTTTATAAAAAAAAATAATGTATTGTAAATATATATAAAAAATTGAAAGCAATATTTGATATTTTTTATGTTTGGATTAGATGGGAAAAAGCATTCCCTAAACTTCTAAAAAATATATATTTTAATACTATTGATTTTTAATTGACCTTGAAGCAAATTTGGTAAGATTATTAACTGTATAATATGTATAGTCAATATTTAAAATTACTGTAAAAATATAACAAAATAATAAAATGTAATATAAAACATTGCATAAAATATAAAATGAATTAAAATATAAACATGATATAAGATATAAAAATATAAGTATTATAAAAAATAATAAAATATTGAAGATAACTGTATAATATGGAAGGTCAAATATTGAAAATAATCATTTCTATTTATTTTATTAATATGTATATATTAATAATGTCATTAATGACATTAATAATGTCATGTACCTATACCTACATATAAACTTATATATTTTACTTTTTTAATTAGCCGATATTAGCTAATAAACTATCAATATTTTTTATTATAATTATCTTTTCTAACATTTATGCCCATTTTTATCGTTTCTACTTAAAAATATACAAGAAGTATGAAAAATTAATAAATAAATGAGGATTGGTGACAATAAAAAATATGGGGTTTTCTGTTGCTGTGCACAATCGAACAGTAGTGCGATTTTAAAAAAATGTGCTTTGGGGGTAATGTTTTACAGTACTATTTGAGATATATTTCTTATATTTTAAAGTTTTTATTTTCCTTTACCTATACACGAAGTATATAGTAAGGGAAGTATTGTGATCGTGAAAATTTTCGAATTCGAGCTTTTAATGGAAATCGCGTTTTAATGTCCCCTGAGTCCAAATAACCAAGTCTCGCAAAATGGTCTGTGTGTCTGTGAGTAAACGAAAAGC
Source organism: Rhaphigaster nebulosa (assembly GCA_948150685.1). Classification (NCBI taxonomy): domain Eukaryota; kingdom Metazoa; phylum Arthropoda; class Insecta; order Hemiptera; family Pentatomidae; genus Rhaphigaster; species Rhaphigaster nebulosa. The sequence goes on along the minus strand of OX411306.1, from coordinate 147,711,293 downwards.
AGTACGATACTGAAATTACCTATTTAAGGTAGGCACATGCATGTGATGTTACAGCAACTTAAAAATTCTGCATTTTATAGTAAATTATGTATAGAATTATATGAAAGGTAATTAGATTATCTAAAAAACAAAAAAAATATCAACAAATTCGGATCAATATTAGCAAAGATACAGCGCATTTAAGCGCGGACTAACCGGATGGGGGAAATTTTTCATCTATTTTACACTTTTTTTTTTGTACAGCTCTAAATATTATGATGAAACTTACCTCAAAGCCCTTCAATTTTTCATGTATACAGTACTTCACCGAGAAAATGCAGGAAAAAAAGTTATAGCTAAATAAAATTTTAATTTTTGCATTACTCAGAAAGTATACATTAGATGGTAAATTATTTATAAGATCATATACAAGTTAACTAAATTCTATAAAAAAAAAAAAAAAAAAAGAACCAACAAACTCGGACCAATATTTGCAAAGATACAGCGCATCGGACTAATCGGAAGTATCTATTATATCATGAATTTTACAATTTTCTCGTAAACGGCTCCAACGATTTTGATAAAACTTGCCTAATGTCTTCTCCTTAAAGGCCTTTGACTTTTCATGTGTGTATTATATCAACAAAAAATGCAGGGAAAAGTTATTATGAGAAGAATATTTTATTTTCGCTTAATTTAAAAAGCATGCCATTTATAGTAAATTATGTATAGAATAGTATGAAAGGTTATTAAATTATCTAAAAAGAAAAAAAAGAATCATCAAAATCGAACCAGTATTTTGCAAAGATACAGCATATCTTATGAGGAGTAAAAGACACTAGATGGATAACCGAGAGCATCCGAAAAAAGATGGATGCGACCGAACCTCCTTCCACCAATCCTCCTATCTGTTGTCAATGATACGCTCGGTAATAATGTAATTTAAGAATACAGAAGCAGAAATTAACTTAATGGTTTCTACTTTTATTTTATTTAATGGACAAAATGTTACCATGTAAAATAAACCGAAACTTTTAAAATATATTTTCAACTTGACAAAGTTAAAATATATATGTAGTGTATAGAATTGTACTAAAATTGTTTAAAAAACTATTTATTGTACTTAAGTGGGCGAAGATGTGAAGAAGTGCTGCTGAGTTTATTTCAAGTATTGTTTATATGAACTCTTTAAAATTATAATAAAAAAAGATAATTATTATAGGACGGTAAGAGAAAGTTGTGTGATGCGCGCACCGCACCACATTTTTTAGACTATGCTTGCGAGTGAGAAAGCAACATATGTCCGTGACCGTATTTGGGATGACTATGACTAGGGTTTTTTTAAAATATTTAATGGTTGTGGTGAGTTTAGCCAGATAGATAATATTTCAAATTTCCAAAAATGCTCTTTAAAAAATTTCTATTTCTTTTCTTTTCTTAATATTGACGTGTGGCTTAAAAAAAAATAAAAAAAATACTGGAACATTTAAAGAATCTACACATTTTGTTTTTGTCCTAGAATTTAAATTGCACACAAATTAGAATAAAAAAATATAACTATATCTTAAATATATAAATATATCTTCTTATATTTTATTATATCTTATACTTGGCCTGTCACTCGTTCGCCTAAGATTCCACCAAAGTAGGTGAACTAAAATTACACCTGTTTTGTTCAGTATCTTCTTGCCTATAATTCATCATGTGTATATGAAATGGATGAATTAGTCTGCCGAGAGTATTTTCCAAATTTTAAATTAGTAATACAAATGTGGCAAAATAAACGAACTAAATTTAAATAATTATATAGTAAAAATTTAATTGATATAAACATTGAGCTAAATAAATATAGATACATAAACAAATAAGAAAATAGTTATAATCAGAATGGTAAAAGCAGAAACATTAACAATCAAATATGAGCTAAACATTAATATATGTAATATTAAATACTAATAAAACATAATCAATATCAATACAATCAAACGAAAACCTAACATAATATTACTATAATAAAGCAAGCAATAATATGCTTAGACAATACGTGACAATTTCAAACATATACAATGTTATATATTACATTATATAGCGTCCAAAAAATATTAGTAAGTAAAATAGGATTACCCATCTAGTTATAATTAAATTATAACTGATATTATGATGATATAATTAAATTATGTCTGGTCAGTTCATGTTAAATTTCAAATTCTATTATTAAGCTGAGCCCAGGTAGTATTAAAGGGGTATTACAATATATTTTCTTCTTATTGCAAAACAACCATAGGGGCTCTCTTAAATCTAGGTTTGATCATAGAAGACAATGAAGATAAGGTAACAATGGATTTAGCACAGTGTAAACTGAAGGCAGGTGGGGTGCAGTCCAAGCCCTAGGAACCTAGTGTAAACAGTGTATTCACAGCAGCCCGCAATTAGGGTAAATAACTACACCATGGATTATTCGGCTACACTTTGTTCTAATGTACGGTTAAGAGAGGTTTCTCGCTCTCCCCCTAACTTAACCCGTTGCGTTAAAATACTAACAAAGGGCTCACGGCCAACAAGGCATTGTTTAAATCGGGTTGGTAGTAAATTAGTTTGTCGAAAATGCTTCTAGAATTATTTTCACAATATATAATGAAAAAATAAAAAACAATTGATGTAAATAATTGTAATATTTAATATTTAAATAATAATAATAAGTGCCTTCCCTTAATAATGTGAGCTTATATTGTAAAAGTTACCTTAGTTTAACTCTCTGACGATAATAACGTCTGATGACGAATAATAACGTCTAGTACAGAAGCGAGTGTCATCCAGAAACGTCCTGCATTTAAGTTTATAAAAATTTAATGGTTCTTATTTTTACTAAATGATTCTTTTTTAAGAATTTCTACATAAATTTATTATTTTGCCTATCGGACAAGTCGAAATTGTGAAGTATAAATGACGGAGAGCTACAGACTATTTTTTTTTTTTTTTAATGAAAATTTGTTAAAATGCTCCTGAAGATTTATTAAATTAAGCATTAAAAACATATTCGTATTCTAGCGTCAAAGGGTTTATGAAATAATTTTTTAATTCTTACTAAATTTTTGTTAGATATTTATTTTGAAAAACATTCGTTCAAAATTCATTATTATTTTTGAAATTGTAAATATACCTACCTCTGGAAAGATAAAATACGTTAAAAAATAAAATAAATCATTATTGGAGTGAACAAGTAGGTACGTTACATGGGCAGAAGTTGTTATAAGTTTATCATTAAGGTCGATTATTTATCTGTTCATAGCATTAACTGCAATCAACTAGGTAATGTCAGTCTAATTCTTGAGTTAAATAATATCGTAGTATTCAGAGATACTCGATAATATAATTATCAAGTTAACTTATACCAACTATCTCTAACTAAATATAACAGTTTAAATGGAAAGTTTGTTAAGTTGAGATTCAGCAGTGGGAGGTCAGTTGAGTTCCGCTGGGTTGGATCTTGATAAAGGCAAGGACTTGAGAGTGGTTTGCCCGCCCCGAACAGGGACGACAGACAATCTGATACCTTATTGGATGTCCGAGTCACCAATAGGGTGAAAATTGTGTCATTTTTTTTTTGTCTGTTATTTTTCTTTAATTTTTCCGCTCTGACATTTTTTTGGGTCTAAAAATAAATTCAGATACCTATGTCCATTCTACTGATATATAATTACTAATTCAACGGTATTATGAACCTTTTAAGATATAGTTAATTTTCTTTTACATTTAATTCTCAATTCAAGATTTTTTTTAGAAAGTTTTTACTCACCCTGGTTTAGACCATATTTTAAACGATTAAACTTACTTTGCTTAAAGCCATTATTCAAACTGGGTTTTTAGGTTATTTACGATACCTGATATTATTCGTGAGCCATAAATTGGTGAAGTAGCTCCCCCAAAACCCTTTTTTTTTGCGCGTTTCCATTGATAAAATAACATATAATTTGGTATGTGCATTCTAAAAACCAAAGAGGTTTTTTTAATTAAAAATTTTGAATTAAAATATATGCACACACACAATATATATATATATATATATATATATATATATATATATATATATATATATATATATATATATATATATATATATATATGTGCTATATATATTAATATGCAAGAGTAAAAGCTTAGCAAATAATTGTTAAGATGTAAATGGAAAAATCCGAACTAGAAGCCAAAAGTCTCAAAAATAACGAAAAAAAATCACCTGTCGATATGCCGCCAATTCAGGCATCATCAGGACAGAATAAGAGATTGAAAAAAAAATAAATAAAGAGAAAGAAAAAAAAAACTATATGAAGAACAATATAGTGGAATTTCTTGTATCCACTGTTTGTTTTTACAAGGACCTTCCTCTTCTGTGCATTCTATCTTTTTCTTTCCTCTTGTATTTGTTCATTGATTTGATCTTGTATTTGATCTTCTTAATTATTTGATTTATTTTTATGATCTTTTGTGCATTTTTGGCTTTTTTTATCAGTATTTCTTTTTTTTATGATCAGCTGTTTGTAATTTAACTTAACTATTTAACTATTGTCGTGTAACCTTCCTTTTCCCTTTGTATGTGTCTGGGTATCTTGATGAGGGGTGCTGTCTCTGATTGGTGACTTTTTTGACTGTAGATGTGAGATATGCTGCATATTGTTATATAGTTATATGTATGTAGTTTTTTTTTATTCCTGTTTATTTATTCATTTTTTTTTCATTGTCTTCTTCTGTCCTGATGATGCCTGAATTGGCGAAATATCGACAGGTGATTTTTTTTTTGTGTTAGTTTTAAGACTCTTGGCTTCTGTATGGATTTTTCCATTTATGTCTTATATATATATATATATATATATATATATATATATATATATATATATATATATATATATATATATATATATATATATATATATATATATATGTATATATATATATAAATAAATATATATATATATATATATATATATATATATATATATATATATATATTTATATATATATTTTTTTTTCGTTTAGCTCTATAGACCTTTGGCCGCGCGATATTGTGTTCTTACAGGCATTTATTGCTTGCGGGAGCACACACAGACTGGAGGGGGTCACCCAACCTCACGTTGCTGGGAACCATGGTTTCCATGGTGCAGCGGCAGGCTGTCCATTGCTCCATAACCGGTCCCTTTGGGGCCAATTCGGCAGTGTCCTTCCCACCGACTTACTCGGGTTCAAAGACAGTGACAAATCGATCTAGATCCACGGATTATGGCTATTCGGAGTCAGCAGGCGCACCTATAGTTCTTTCCCCGAGACAGACCGTCCATGGACCAAATCTCCGGGCGGCCATTTTATGTGCGGTCTGTGTGAGTAGCCTCCAGTAGGCTGACAGGGCTCACATACCCGGGGGGAGGGGTGATAAATTTCTTGAATTATTACATTAATTAAACTAAAGTAGTGTCGGTGCCGGGATTCGAACTCACAACCTTTGGGTTTCTGAGTAGGTGCACTTTTGCAAGCGCGCTAACCCGCTCGGCCACCCCGATCCCATATATATATATATATATATATATATATATATATATATATATATATATATATATATATATATATATATATATATATATATGTATATATCTATACATATAATGTTTTTGTGTGTTTAATGTGTTCAATTTAAAATATATGTCTAATTAAAGAATATATGTTTAATTAAAAATTACATTTTTAATTCTAAGATAAGAATGCACATAATTTTATGATGGTTTCTCAATGGGATCTAGCAAAAGAAAAAGAAAAACGATTTTGGGGAAACTCATTCAACAATAATTTGTTAAAAGTCATTATAGAAACTTCGTTTTTTAATGATTAATTGATGAATGATCTTCCCCAAAACCGTCTTTTTTTTTTTTTGCTAATCCCATTGAGTAACCTCACTTTTATAAGTAATCTGATTTTTAGCAAAATAAGTTTAATTGTTTAAAATATGTCATATGCAGTGTATCTTCGTTTCAGTTTGAAAAAAATTTCACTTAAAAATACAAGGTTTTATTTTTTTATTATAGAACGCTGACAAACCCCTTTAAGACTGTTTGTCAATACATTCTTATAGCATGTATATGTTAGATACAGCTTATATTTAAAAAAAAATTATAAATTCTAATTTTTAGTTTTTGAAAAAATAATATTTTAGAAATTTAAAAACATTTTAAAGTTGGTTTGGCTAAGTTAAGATACATATTAAATTAAAGCTCATGTAATTCTGTAAAGAATGACAATATTTTTAGCTTTCTAGAGTAAATAAGTTTGGAGCTTTAATCCTTGAAAAGACTCAAAATGTGTCAAAAATAAATGTTGAGTTTTAGTTTCTTAAAAATCTATAACTCAAAAACTAAAAATTGGAGAAACCTGAAATGTATTTTTTATTCTACATAAATATACAATGATCAATATCAATCCTATCAATCCTACATAAATATAAACAATCATTGATTTCTGATACATCAAGTTCCTGACCAAGGGTAGATTTGATATGGAATGACCCAACCTTCTAAACTTTTACTCTTTTAACTCAGTCTATATTTGTTTGGAACTGTTTGAGTAACGTGATTGTGTTCCTTTTGTGTATTACGAAATTATAAAGAGCAGCAAATTTAATTTAAAATACTTAGAAATAAAAATATATGAATACTTGTATATTAATTGCTTGTATTTGATTTTTAATTTATGCAGTTTAAAAACCTGATCAATATATAAGGGTTAAAGGCGCCATCAATAGAGATGAGTGTTGTTCAGTCATGCTAGTGGACAGCTAGCTGCATTGCAGTTACGTTCGGAATTAACGTGCTTAACTATTTATTATAGTTTTCTCAGGATATTGTTATCTTAAAATCAAAAACAAAATAGTTTAGTCTATTATTTCTGATAGTCTATTATAATTAGTCTATTATGATTGATATTTCTCTAATTGTTTGTATTTCATTCAAGAGTTTGTTATTAATTTTGTTTTTGTATATTTCTTTCATTGTACTTTATTTTTGTCATTTTTAATACACATAATGTTTTATAATTTTATTAGAGTTCAAAAATGACCCGAGTTATTGAAAAGCTCTAATCAATTATATAAATAAATATAAATATAAATAAATAATTAAAAGGACAATAGGCTCAATTTATCTTACGTTTTCTTTTCAAATTTGAATATTAGTTTTATAAATACATACATACATTTTATTTTATTTACATCTGTCACTAATGATGATATTCGTTATTTATAATTGAGCTTAACAAAAACCTATTTTTGAATTTTCAATTTAACAGGATTTGACTTATTTGAATAAAGAATAGAGTTGTCAGAACGGATTTTATAGATGAATATCTATGACAGAAATTTTAAGTAGGGTCATTTCATTCATCCAAGGGGCAAATTCCATTTTGTCAGAACTATTCAAGCCACAAGCATAAACAAAATATTAAATTACTGTTTGTAATTACATTTTTGGCCGGACTAACAACCATCTCCTCCTTTAATTTTTTTATTCAAATTTGTTTGTGGCATTCGCTTATTAAATAACAGAATTGTTTCATATCCATATGAGTTTACGGTATGAAACCTTACACTTGTTTCATAATTAAAAGGAATCCAATTTGTAATGTCATCATGGGACATTATCAACTGTGTGTTGCGTAACATTAATATAAAATATAATATCAGCGTTTCTGCTAAGATTGGCACAAATCGAAATTGTTCCTCATCGTATTACCGTCTACCAAGAATACTGTAATTTGATGTATATATTCTCTGTTGCAAGTTTTCATGTCATCAATTTTATTTTTTCCCCTGAGTAACATTATGAAATACTTGACAAATATTTGTGGCTCGAAGAAAATCCTCTGGGATATAATTTCATTTATTAAAAATAATATTTTCACCAAGCAGAAAAGAAGCTAAGCCTTATAAGATCTTAAGCAGTTTATTATGTAATGATCGATCAAAAATGAGAAAAAAAAAACTAATACATCTATGAAAAAATTTACAACAGATATCGATGTAAGCCTAATAAATGGCTAGTAACAGATTTATTTATTTTATTATAGCATTTTATGCCATGGATGTACACTGCAAACTAATTACAGACAACAAAGTATGCTATTGGATTATTCGTATTTAATTATATTCCGCAAATGAACACATAAACAGTAAAATATTTTTACTGTTTATTTTTACTTTGCTAATTACATATTTTATTTTATTTCCACTCAAAGTGGTATTATGCTACTTACAAAACTACCGAATGTAGTGAAAGCATAATAATCGACCGACAATTTTTATCAGACATTTTATTTAACTTACAGGTGTTAGAGGTCCCTGACAATTAAACGTTACTTTTGGGAGAATTGAGTTGCAGGCTGAGACGTACGGCTCCTGCTTTTACGGGATTATGAAATAATCGTACTTTAAACGTGATTAAAATGTTTTTGTTAATTGTGCCATATGTGAAGAGAGTATCTGCATGAGTCATTTATTGTTCTCCGAATTACATATACTGGTTGTATCATTAGTTATTCTATTTTCTAATAACAAAACTCCCTGTGATTTCCTCAATATATGCTTTTTGTTGCCTTATATAAGTTACAAGGCAGTAACCATAAAATAGTAATAACCATAAAAATTGATTCTACTATTGTGATCAAAAAGTAAGGTGAAATTGTCATTTAAAACTCCCGGGAATTAGGAAGGCAGGGCCAAACTGTCAACAAAGAATATTATTTGAGCGTTATGCGTCGTTTGCGTGAAGTTGTTCGTCTGAAACGGCCGGAATTATGGGCGAACAACTCTTGGTTCCTTCATCACGATAATGCACCGCTTCACACTGCATTGGTTCTTCGCGACTTTTTTGCCCAAAACTCGATTCATATCGTTCCGCAACCACCGTATTCGCCTGATGTGGCTCCATGCGACTTCTGGCTATTCAGCACACTCAAAAGGCCAATGCGGGGACGCCGTTTTGACACGATTGAGGATATGAAAACCGAATCGAAGAAGGTCTTGAAGGCTATACCGAAAAAAGACTATTCCGACTGTTTCGAGGACTGGAAAAAGCTTTGGCAAAAGTGCGTTTTATCGGACGGAGATTACTTTGAAGGGAATAAAATTGATTTGGTAGAATAAATAAAGAATTTACATTTTATAAACAAATTCACCTTACTTTTTGTAGTATCATACTTTCTGTTAAAATAGAAAAAAAAACACTTGTTTTCTACAATTTGAAGGTTTCGTCTCAAAAATCGTCTAAAATATCGATTTATTTCTCTTCCTGAACTAATGTACTGAACCTGATGAAAATATGTGAAGAAAAAAAAAAGTTTTTCAAAAACCGATACATTAAAAAAAACATTAAAGAAAATTTTAATGTTGAAAACTTCAATACACTTATTTCAAATGAGTATTGATTTTATATAATTATCTTGCGGTCTTGAATTATATTTATTCTTTAATACTCCCTTATTAGCGATTATTACATAACAATCCCTCTTTACTTTTGTTTAACTAACTAAAAAAGGGTTACCAAAATAAATAAGTATCAATAAATAAATCTTTGAAAATTTATTTTTATCACAATTTTTTTTTTTTTAGTTTTACGATTAATATATTTCATATAGTTTGAACCTCGTAAGATTTAGTTTTCTCGTACTGATTAAAATAGAAAATATATTTTTTTAAATAAATTACTATATAATAATGACCTAAGTAACAGCGACAAACTTTTTTTTACTAAACAACTTATATTATTATTCAATTATTTAGTATTGAGTAAGATCGTCCCTTCCCCTTTTACTAATCAAATAGTTTAGCCTGTGTAACTTGAGACAATAACGGGGCATACCCGCATCTCTGTGTCGTGATCCATCTTATTTAGCAGGTAATTTATTTTGTATTATTCAAGCAATTTACAGCAAGGATAGTTGAAATTCTCGATTGTATGTTCTTATGAAACTTTATTAATAATTTTATGGACTAAAAGTATTTATGAATGGTGTAGTCTGATTATTTTTTTTAATATAACATTTAATTACCAAGCCAAGTACACCTTGGCTTGGTAATTGACGTATGAATAAACAAAATATAATAAGTACATTTATGCCTATTTTTGAGTTTCCTTTGGTATATATCACTTACATTAGAGAACGTTTGACTTCTACTCAATTTGTGAATTGATTTAGCTTTTTCGCTAATTCCAAGTATTTTATTTTCTCCTACCTTTTGTAAGTTATCATCCAAAATTATTCAAATCTCATTGGTGCACGCTATTTATTTATTTTTTTTTTTTGTCATTTATTATAATATCAGGCTTTTTTTTCAGTGGCAGTATAGCGTGGACATCCAATTAGATTGCCCGATGATCTAGTTTGAAGAATTCAGTTGTTCACTATTTATTTGTATATAAGTAAAATCAAATGTTAATATGTGGATGAAGCCTGGAGAGTTCTCTTCGAAAATCTGGTTACATCTCTGATAAAACCTTTAAGAAAACCCTTTTAACAATAAACAGGATCTAAGCTTTTCTAACAGAAAATTGTGATTTATTTTTTGTTCTGAAATTTTTAATTAACAAAAAGTCGTGGATCTTGGTCAAATTAAAGAAAAATAAATAAGCACGTCTCAGTCGGAAGAAAGTGGTTAATGCGAATTTAAAATAATTATCGATACACTGTTTTATGTTTTATGGTTTACATTATAACTTTAGGAATTATTAATAGTGTTGAGAGCAGCCAGATAACAATCGACTCAAAGACATATGATTTTGGAATTATTTTTTTCATCGGTACGTACTTATGTCTTACGCCGTAATGCAATTGTAGTAGTATTTCCCAATAATTTATATTATAATATATAATTTTATATATAATTTATTTATATATAATTAATTTTAAATTTTATATATAATTAATTTATTTATTTATATATAATTTATTTATTTATTTATATATCATTAATTTATTTATTTATATATAATTAATTTATATATAATTTTATGACATATTAAATTTTTTTAACTTTCAGATTTGAGGGCATATGCTGTAATTGGAAACTTCAAGACATCGCATCGCATAGTAAGTTGATATGAATAATGAATAATAATAAATGTTATAACTTAGTAACGCAGGTCTCTGCGCGAGCTTCTCATTTCTTAATATTTCAAATGCGTATATTTCTACCTTTTTTTTTTTTTTACAATTCCATAAGATTTTTGTATAATAAAAAGGAAATATAGCTAGGTACTAAATTCCGCATTAGTTCCAAGCATTCCAACCTTATCCACCTGTAATTAGGGCATCAGAGTAACAAACTCATATTGTAGATTTTTTTTTGTGGTAAAAGATAAAAAAAAATTAAAAAAATAAATAAATGAAATTATAGCTGAAAAGAAGAAAATATGTTATGCTAAGACAGATTTCATATTTATCTATTTACTCATAATTCATTAGTTATTTAGTAATTAGTCTTATTTATTTATGGTCCGCTAACAATTAAGTGGTTTACGGTATTTTTTATATTTACTATTAGATTAATATAATATAACTAAGAAATTGACACGGTGTAGGTGATACAGTATCTGTTATACCGAATGGTTATGAAGGTTTAGCGGTTCTGAACGACGAGCACAGTCGGACCTAACAAAGGGTTTATTATATAGATGTTTTTTTCCGATATAGCTCTACAAGAAATGAGCTTGCCCCGCTGATACTGCAGAGGGGACAAACAATATGAGATGAGTAACAACTCGTTATTGCTATTTATACCATTTTCTCATAAAAGGATCTAACGATTTCGATCAAACTCGTTTTATCAATCTACTCGTTGTATCAATATAATTAAAAGTCCTTTAATAGTAGCTCAGCTTTATTCTCATTTGAAATAGTCTGACAGGAACTAAATGCCTCATTTTCAAAATGGCTTTCTTAAAGTTCAATTTTGTTTATTCGAAATAATTAGCCATCTCTCATTGTTAGAAATATTAAAATATAAACTATGAAGGAATATGATAATTGACTTACGGAGAAGAAAGGGAAAGTATTTTTCCACATTGAAAACAATTCTCTGAAAATAGTAGTAAGAGTAAATTAGAGTAGTAATTTAGATGCATAATTTACCGTTGGAAAGCTAAAGATTTTAGAAAAATAATATCTAACATATAAAGCCGAAGAAGGTAATGAAGAGTGACAAAAAACGCGTAAATTTAAGTGATTGTTGTAGTCAATAATTCATACTTTTATATCACTAAACGAAAAATAAATGTTTCCATGGAAATTAAACATTAAACATTAAAAAATATTAAAATTTATTTCAAGCGCGATTATTTCTGTAGCCATCGTAGCATATTGGACAATACCATCTCCTACATTCGACTTATAACTGATTCTGAATTGCTTAGTAAGGTCTAAGATGGAAAACTTCAGCCATCTTCTCTCTCCTGCAACTGTCAAAAGTGGAGTCCGCCACAAATATGGCCTTCATAAAATCTGCTTCAACCCGACCACGGTAATTAAATAGCAATCAGCTACTCTCTGCCGACATTCTCACATTAATAGCTAGAATTAAATCGTATGCCTCCTCGGGTTTTAGGAAAAATATTGTAAACATAAACAATAGCTTTTTTCAACTAAATTTACAGAGCTTCTATCGAATGCAGGTCTATAAGAGAAGTGAATGAAGTTGGATTACAAGCTTGGACTACAAGAGATGTTCAGAAAATGATGAGTAAGTCTTGTTGCCTTGAGCAAATTCTCTCTTTTCATGTGAATAAAAATTCAATTATTGATTCGAGTACAAGACCTGGTGGCTGGAGTAAATAATCTTAAAATTATTGACTGAAGTACTTGCTCAGGTGAATGGAGTACATTCTCTGATGACTGGAGTAAGTGTTCTTACTCCTTCTTCTGTAATAAGGCAGACAAGTGCGTACCTCTCCTCTGTCCTTAATTTATTAATCACCCAGATTAGTATTGCTGGAATTAGTTGATATTTTGATTTGTAATCAAGATTAGTGTTTCTCTGAAAATAATACATTTAGCTATTACTGCTGACCAAACCCTTCTCTGAAATCCCCATATCGCCCAGATTTCCCAACGATCAATAAATTCCATAAGTTTTTTCCATCATTCCCGCCATATCATATAGTAAGTGTTCACCTACACATAAGCATCTCGTATCTCGTAAGATTATGGGTGTGTAGCATACGGTAGCCTCTCGATCGTACTCAAAGGCAGATGGAAGGGAATCATGAACTGCTTTTTAGAATTTGTCTTCGATGCCATGAGGCATTTTCACTGATGTGAGAAACATCACCTTTACGGCGAGTTAAAGTGGTTATTTCCTTCCTCCGATAGACCATATTTTCTCGGATCTTACCTATATCAATGCTTAAACTCTCACCAACCTTCCTATATCTACAATCTCCTACAGTTCAAATCTTCAGTCCACCCACAAGAAACAAGGTCCCATCTTCCTTAATTCTATACTGCATCCCACAGTACTAAAACATTGAAACACTCTATTGTTGTCCATTCCACTATCCTTTGGAATTCCCTCCTGTCAAATATCTGGTATGCTCCTTTTTATCCTTATTCAAATCCCTCCTTTTCCAATACTTTCTCATATCCCTAAGAGACACTTTGATTGTAATAGCTATCGGGAAATCCTTTTCCCGACTACTAATGAAACATTTTCCTTACAGCAAATATTAGAGATAAAGTTAGAATGAAACGAGTTGGTCATCATATTTATATAGATTCCAAAAAGACTCACGAGTCTATTGACCATTAAACGCTATATAGCATTCTGATAGAACAGCGTATTCCAAAAAAAGTTAATGATCTACTAATATGTGAGTGTCTAAAGCACAATAAAGAACAAGTTTGACGTCCGTGCAGGTTAAAAAGTGAGTGATACTCTTTCTCCAGTTTCGTTTAGTTTAGCACTGGAATACGTCCATTAGAAAATTAATTCGTCATCAGAAAGGTTTAACACTGGGTGGTAAAATACCTTCGCTTGAGTAATTTTGTGGTATGCTGCTATTAGGTGAAAATGAAGAAACATTAAAGTAAATGCAACACAGCTAATAAAAACCAGTAAAAGACTAAGTCTCGAAATGAATATGAATAAAACTAATAATATGGTTTGTAAGAAATAAGGCGATTTTAATGATGTAAAGAAGTTTAAATGAAAATTAATAAAAGCAAGGTTAAAGACGGTTAATGATTATTATTTTTTGGTCAAAAAGCTACTCAGTTCTCGTCTACTGTTGGACAGCCTTTACGAAAGTAACATATTCTTAAAGTGTTTTAAACTTCGTATTATGTTTTTCCCGATTGCAAAAAGTGCAACTAATTCTTTTATATTATTTATGAATATTTAATAAAGGTTTCAAATGGATAGATTTTGTTTCGTGAAGACCCTCGGAATATCCCAATTGGAAGATGATCGGGCATCCCTAGACTTATCCAAGGATTACAATTCAAAACTCAGAGCATATAAGAAAAAATTGCGGAAGAATGAAGGTAACGGAAGTAGAAAATGAAGTAGTTCAGAAGAAGAAAATATGTTATACTTGTCCAAGGATCAGATATACGAGGACAATTACAGCTTACAGTAAGTGAATTTTTTTTTTTTTATCTGTATTTCTTGTGTTTATTCATATTAAGCAACAAGATATTATTTTTTTATCCATTCAGTGAAGGTATTGTCAATTATTAATTTTAAAAAAAAACCTTTGCCACTACAATCCATGAAGTGTCTAGGGTTCAGTACTTGGCAAGGACCATACGGTTTCTAAGCCAACGATTTTGTTAGTAGGTGATTCGGCCAAGATCACGCTCAACCACCAGGTTTTCTCCCAATTAAGAGTACCCATTTTGTAGAGGTTGGGCGAGCCCTTGAAGGGTTTCCCGATCTGATAACAGAATAAACATAATTATCTGTCATAGCCAGTCTCGAATCTGGGACCTTGAGATAAGTAGCGCAGTGTCCTACCAACTAACTACTCCTCTTCCTCAATTATTAGATTAAATTATAATTTTTTTAAAAATAAAACATGTTAGCACTAACAAATTAGAGCTGGCATATCGATTGACCAAGAACATTTATAACAAGAAGTGTCTTTCTCGTAACACCAAACTGAGACACTACCAGACAGTTATCCGCCCAGAAGTTATTCCCTATACGCTGCACAGTGTCTGATACTGAATAGGAAAGGATTGTTGGACAAATTGGAGGTCCAGGAGAGGAAAATCCTGAGAAAGATACTAGGACCAATCAAAACAGATGGAGAATACAGAATATGACCAAACCAGGAGCTATATAGTTATACAGAAAAAAATCACAGACGTGGCCAGGAAGAGGCGTCTGGCTGTCAATGGACATATCACGAGGATGAACCCAACAAGGATGACACATCGGCTTCTCAACTACTGGAAGAACAGGAAAACAGTAACACCATGGCTGACAGAAGTGAGGAAAGACTTGCAGTAACTGGGGATAACGGATGGGGACATCAGAACCCGATCACCTCTCAGCAGAATAATCAAACAAAAGAGGTTTCAGGATAGATCACCTTGTAAGAAAACAGTCGCCCTCTGGACAAAGGAGAGAAGGGAGAAACACAGCCAGAGAATGCGTGAGTACTGGGCAAGCATCAAGTCCCTCTCCAAGCGGAAAAGTTGAACATCGTGGTCCTTAGCAGACCCATTCGAAATAATAATAATAATAAAACATGTTTTTCGCTTTCAGGGAGGTCCATTAGTCCCTCCCTACCTCATCTCAGTGTTGTGCCTGTGAATTCCACTTCTCGAGTAAAAGGATAAATATGATCTGCATAATATGTAGTAATATAACTACAGTAAGACAGCAGATATACATACTTTTACAAATTTTCATAAAGATCCGCAATACTGAGACTAATATATGGCCGAATTATTATGATTAGAGTAGAATTTATTATTTATTTCACTGTGAGCCTGTCTTATCTGTTCTATGCAGCTGTTGAAATGTACTGAATTATAGCTGAATATATTTGTTTACAAGTTGGTCTAAGTCCTGAAGAATAAATATGAATTTTTATACGGCTGCCTCCTCGTGATTTATAACCTAAGAGTGAAAAATTACTTTATGTTAAGTATTACTTCTCTCCTTCTTTCTGAGGCGTGTTTCCCTTTCATAGGATATATATAAACTAATTTACAATTATTTTATTGTGTTCTTTATAATTACAAAAAGAGATTAAAATTGTCAAGGATTATATTTGTCAATTAAATAAAGACATAATTAAAGATGATTATTTTGCCCACATAATAATTTATTAATTTGAACTAGTTTTTTAAATACTCATATTATCATGTACACATGCACATCTGATTACAGTTAGCATAAAAAATTAAAAAACTAATTCAATATTTTTCCAACCTTTTATTGGAAAATATTACAATCTGCCTTTGCCAAAAAGAGCTAACTGTGCCACATTCGTACCAAATCTTATTTAAAATTAATTAAATATAGTTATTCTGTTAGCTTTTTAAATATAAATTTAGACACATTGTGTAAATATGTATTGATACTTCTTTAGATCATACTTTGATTATAATTTTTCATTGGTTGTTCTCGTTATTATAAAGAAAGTATAAAATGAAATAATATAGACATTTAGGATATAGAAAACAATAATGATATATATATATATATATATATATATATATATATATATATATATATATATATATATATATATATATATATATAATCATAGATAGAGAAATATACATCTTCTTCTCTTCTTTGTTTCCTCTACCTCCTTTGTGCCGTGAAGCGTGGAGTTGCAGTCTCAGTGCATCTAGCCCACTGGTCCCTTTCCCTGACTAGTCTTCTCATCTCCGGGATGGTGCGTCCTCTTGCTGCCCCCAGTTTTCCAATGTAATCAGAGTACATGCCTCTGGGTCTGCCACGAGGCCATCTTCCTCCCGGCCTAGCTTCCAAATGCCACCTGGCTTTTCTGGTATCGTCTGTCGTGTTCTGTCCATACCATTTTACTTGCCGCTCTTGTGTGGTGTCGCGCACTCGAGTGATTTAACACCCAGTTAAATGGTGATTTAACACCCAGATCCTCCCGAACTCTTTCATTTCTGACGCATTCCCTCTTGGTCTTGCCAACTATTCTTCGGAGGAATCTCATTTCTGCAGATTTTATCCCACTTACGAGCTTTTCGAGGGCCGTCCAACTTTCTGATCCATACTGGAGAACTTAGAGGAACAGTGATTTAAAAATCCTTATTTTGGCATCTCTGCTTACTTCTTGCTTGCCTATAACAGTTTTGGAGATCTGATGGTACACTCTATTGGCCTTCATCGCTCGATTCAGAACCTCGTGATCTATTTTACCATCTTTACTTATTATAGTCCCTAGATAAGTATAAGTATTCGTAAGTTCAAGGGGTTCACCTTTACAAACAAACCTCGGCTCTGCATTTTCTCTTCCGACACACATAAATTTACTTTTGTTAGAGTTTGTTTGTAAACCTCTAACCTTCAGTTCCTCATTCCATTCCTCCAAGGATGCCTGAAGAGTCTCTTCAGAGTCAGCTATCAGTACGATATCATCCGCATATATCATCGCTTGAGTATTGGAGTTAGGTTCCAAAAAAATCTACTATTGCTCTTGGCCATCTCCTTTTACACACCTTCCATATCTCATTCATAAGAAGGTCAAAAAGTAGTGGGCTTAGGCTGTCTCCCTGCATTACTCCCTTATAAAAGTGGAAAGGCCGCGATGTCTGACCATTAAGTCTTACAATGCCCTTTGGGTCTTGATACACTGATTTTATTGCATTCACCAAGTTTGCTGGCACTCTTCTTGTTGTTAGTGTATCCCATATCTCTTGCCTCTGGACTGAGTCAAAAGCCGCCCTCAGATATAGGAATGCCAAGTAGACTGCCTTTCCCCTGTCCCATGCTTTCTCTACTATCATTCTTAAGGAGAAAATGCGGTTCTGGGTCTGTCTTCCATGTCTGAAAGCCGCTTGCTTTTCTTCGATATCTTCTTCCACAATACCCCTTAGTCGCTGCTCTAATATCCTGGTATATATTTTGTACACTACTGAGGATAGGCATATTGGTCTATAGTTGCCACATTCGCTTTGGTTATCTTTCTTGTGTATAGGAATTATGATGTTGTTTTCCCATTCTCGTGGCAGCAACTTAAGGTCCTAAATCTTCTGTAACAGCATTTGAAGGCATTTAGTCATTTCATTGCCTCCATATTTTATAAATTCCGGAGCTATTCCATCTGGTCCTGGAGCTTTTCCCAGCTGGATTTTGTTGACTACCAACTCCACTTCGTTTTCTTCAATCGCATCGTCCATATATTCAAGATGAGTGTCATCTACTCTATCTCTCCTTCTGCAGTCCCTGTAGTTATGATGAGGACTTTCTTCCATCCTTAATTTTCTCTGGAAGAACTGCCTCTAGACCTCCAGCATTTCCTTTTCTTCGGCCACCTACTTCCCGTGCATCATCTACTGTCCTCTGGAGATCTTCATAGAACTGAGCCTTGTCAAATGCTGCTGCGTCTTCTACTGGGGCGTATACCTGTATAACAGTAGTTTTACCGATTGACAGTTCAACATCTATAGCAATGATCCTTGATGAAAGCGGTTGCCAGGATTCTACCCTCTTATACATTTCGTACCCCATCACAACTCTACTCCCTCCTTTGCTCTATTTCTCACACCAACACCAGAGTACACCATATTATACCCATCAGGCAATGTTTGATGTCCACTTCTTCTTTTCCTCACTACCATAGCCCCAATATGTCAACTTTGTGCGCTTTGATTTCCTTTACTAACTCCTTTTCCTTTTCCCTAAGCGATCTTAGGTTCCAAGTGGCAAATCATAATTCCTTTTACCTGCCTTGTCCGTAACCGTTAGACTGTCCAAATCTGAGGCTGCTTAGGTTCCTTTGAATCATTTATACTCCACACGGGTGATTGGCCCAGTGGTGGAGGCCCCTTGCCCAGGGACAACAGGTTGCCGGCTATACTCCCAACATTGAGTCTTCCCAGGAGAGGCGATCCTGGGATGTGTACTGTGTTTGTACTTAGTGGCAGTGAACAGTGTATTGTTCTGTTATGTTTAATTGCGCTGTGTACTGAACTCAGGAGACCGAGGGATCGGTAATCCCCACTAGTGGGACACATCCACTAGCCTTTTCGAGGGAGGAATATACATAACGATTTATAATCAATTAAATAACTAAATTCGAACATGAAATGAAATGAAAAACTTGTCTTTATTCTGGGACACACAGTACCCTAAGAATAACAATAAATCACAGCTTAAGCAGCGTTAGTCTGATTGCTTCATTCAGAATTAGTTAAATTATTAAAAAAAAAAATATATATATATATATATATATATATATATATATATATATTAATTACATAAATAAAATAACAATTTAAACATTGAAAATAGACTCACATATACATATTTGTACATTCTTGTATATTTGAGCGGAAGATTGATCATCGAAGAAAAGGAAAAATTAAAGAAGTGAGGGAGGAAGCGATTGGAGATGAGTAGGGAATTCCAAAAAGAAGTAGCACAAATGATGAAGGATTTTTCAAGAGAAACAGTTCTATGAGAAGGGATATACAAATTTGTAGGTTGAGATCTTGTATTTGAATGGTGGATGGAAGAACGAATGGTGAGGAGGTCGAGAATATAGGAAGGATTTTGGTTCAGACTAGAAGGCATCTAGAAGATACTGTCGTCCGAAATTAGGATAAAGCCACCTTTGTTCGGAATTCCAGTGAGAGATGTGAGACCGTCTGGAAACACCGAATATTAATCTTATGAAGCAATTCATGAATATTTTTAGCCCCATCTCTTCCTTACCATCAAGTCTTCCATACACGAAGTCATCAGGAGTAATATGGAGGAAAAAAAATCAATCATTAATAAATTGGATTTGAGGAGTAGAAGGTAACAAATTTCCAAATTTTGATTTTTCTAGCATGAATATTATTATGTGCTTGAATTCGACTTGTTTCATTAAAAACCCCAGATTCTTGGTTAATCGAAGGATTTTTCAGTTGACTGGATACATCATCTTTTTATTTATAGTAAAAAACTTTATTAGTAATTTTCTCCTAACTTTAAATTTGTAACAAAACACCTTTAAACATTCATGTCTTCAATTATAAATATGTATATTTTTCTAGTTTTTTTTATTATTAAATGCTTTGTTACATCCAGACTACTCATACAATATTGCGCATAATGAAAGTACAGGTGTGTTTGTATGAGGCGATTAGTTTTAACATCGACTCAATCCTGTCATTTCACAAAATACTTCCTTTTCTATTATTTTATAGTTCTCAATGCACTACATCATCTAGGAAATCCGTATTGACCAAAAGCGCCTCAATCCTGTATTGAAATTGATTTAAGCTCATGGGCACAATAATATGTTTTTGGTGTCTTCTGTGAAATTTTAAACAATTGAACCGGTTTCGAAATATATGAAGGTTAATTTTTTTTTTCACTCGTACGTAATTTTCCACTGATATAGTCTAGTAAAGAAGTTGATGACCCCACTATGAAAACAATATTGAGGAAAATTGCGATCCGTTTTCAATCGTAAGTGGGAGAAGTTAGGAAGATGAGACTCTTTCAGAATTGGCATTGTTGAAGAAAGGCGGATATAATAGAGCATTTCGTTTTCCAATATTTCCTTCTCAATGGTCTCAGAGGAAAAGGAGGACTATCATGTTGGCCAAATATATTCGCCGTAATTAAAGGTTGATAGCGGTGCTTTCTGGATGAAGGAGCATTATCCAGCTTCGAAGCAATACTGTGATTTCCCTAGAGAAATATTCCGGTTCTTCGTGTCGGCTACTGTATCAGCTTTAGGAGTCTGTCTCTCTAAGTAATAGGAGTTTTTTTTATTATTATTTTCCTTTTTTTTGTTTTCATTTTCATTAGGTTTTTTTGAAAAATGTCTGATTTTTTTTTTATTTCCGCAAGAGATTGAGTCGTATTCCTTGTTGTTTTCCTTGTGTTCTTCGAGTAATTATTTATTATTCCAATGGTAGATACACTTGTTATCAGGGCAAACTCATAACTACTTTTTTTTTTTTTTTTTTTTAGCAAACTTAAAAACATTAATCACAATATAAGAATCAAATATACCATCAAGGATGGCCTAAGTTATGGATGGCCGTTCTTTTGGGTTTTTTTTTTTTACGCACTTCAGAACACTTGAAAGCTTATTTGAAAACAATACTATGGAACACTGTGCGTACTGAGTGTAGAGGAGAACGGGAATGCATTGGACATTTTTTTTGTACCACCTTTGGTTTATACGTTACATAATCAAGAAGATATATTTTATTAGCTATAACTCCCACCTTGGCCACGGCTTGTTAATGGATATTCTTTCTTGATGTGCTAGGTTTGTAACAATTAAAATAGACAGATTTCCCAATGTGTCTAATTTATCCCTTATGGTAAAGTTACATGAGACTTGAGATAGGGTTACTTTGGACAGAACAAGAAAATGTGAAACAATATGAATAATATCAATAATATATAAGAATATGAATAAGTAAAGTAAATCACAACTTAGATGGAAAAATACGGAATGATGTAATTGAATGAATAAAAACAAACAAATTATTTTTTCTGTAGACACCCATCTATGAAACATCTATTGCTGAAAATCACAATATAAAATAATTTCTCCTGAATAGCAGTAACGGAATGCTCTTTAAATACGAATAGGAATACGAATGCTCTTTAAATACTGCGAAAAATTGTTCTCATAGCTATAAATAAGTTTCATTATTAATCAAATCTGATGTATAACATAACAATATATACAATAGACATTCAAGGGGATACATTGTAAACTTGTCCAAAACAGCCCCAACCACTGTCCAATATAGCCCCGAGCCATCTTTTCAAACGTATCTTCACACTGGGCCTTCAGGCAAAAGTAGAATTAAATCATCAATTATTCAAATTACTGTATATCCATGACACAATTATGTAAAATAAATCCATTCATAAAGAGCTGCACTCCTCTGGAGTGGGGCTAGTGGTAAATGAATAAAAAAACAAATATATACTCATGGAGCATGGACATCATGGAGCTGTCTATGATCCCCTCCAGATAAAGATTGTGAATAACAACTTTGAGAGGGTTAAAGAGTTCGTTTATCTAGGCTCTCAGATGAACTATAACAATACTGTAAAGGCGAAGATTCGGAGAAGACTCATTTTGGCCAATAAATACTACTTTTATATACTTGCAATCTATTGTACAATGAAGATTATCATCTGATCAATGTATACAATGTTAGCCTACGGCTCAAAATGTAGGACGCAAACAAGTGCACAAGAACCCCATCTCCTTCGATTAGAACGACGTATCCTGAAAATTATTTTTGGTCCTATACATTGTAATGGAGTATGGAGGATCCGAACCAACACAGAGTTAGGAAATTTGAGCAGGAACTCTGATATTGTTAGAGTTATCAAGGATGGTCAGCTCATATCGAAAGATCTGCCACTAGAAGAATGGGAAGACCCCGGTTGCAATGGATAGATGGTATGTCAATCGATGCGAGATCTATCCTGGGTATTCCTAACTGGAGGGCAGCAGCAGCCAACAGAGATGACTGGCTGACAAAATCGCGGGAGTCTCTGACTAATCACCGGTTTCAATTTAGGAAGCTCAAGAGTGTGTATATTCTTAAATATACAAACAGCGATAAATTCTATCCAGAGGAACTATTGTGGATGCAGACCATTTCGTCAATAAAAATCGAATTAGATCGAGAGTATTTTCTAGATCACGTCAAGGTACAAACCTGCAGGCGACTTGACCTAAAGTCGTTTAGACGCCATAAAACCATGGTAAGTAAATTAATAAGAGATTTCTGATCATATTCTGGGATAGAAAATAATTTTGGGAATGGTTTTTATAATTTTGGAGTTGGTGAAGATAGAGTCAAAAACAGAATCGTTATGCAGATCTTCTTGGTTCAATGTCACATGTGAAGGTTTTAATAATTAACGATTAAAAAGAAAATCGGTTCAATTGAAAGAACATTACATAAAACTAAAGCAAACGCCATTCATGAGCTCGAACATTGAATAGACTGAATGGGCCATTCTCAAATTAACTGTCATTTTGGATATTCTGAGATTTCTAGTCTCAAAGCATTGTGAGATATTTAATGTTTAAACATAAAAAGTTCTTGTTAAAAGTTCGCGCGAGTTACATTCTATCCCTAAGTGAATTTTTAAAATGTTCACTAAGTATTTTAAATCAATAAAGTATATTTTGATTACAGAGGGTCCATCGCACAACATAACTTAGTCCTACTATTCAATAACGCAAAAATAAATTGAGAAAGATCAACAAAAATAATTTTAAATGCGTAACTCTGCAAAAAAAAAAAATAAATAAAAAAAAAAAAAAAAAAAAAAAAAAAAAAAAAAAGCTGTACCACTACCACCCATGAAGGATCTTGGGTTAAGTTCTTGGTATGGACAGTACTGTTTCTAGGCCAACGGTTGTGCAAGGAGATGATTTGGCCGAGATCACGCTCAACCGCCAGGTTTTTAGGGGGTGACCCTACAGGGTCGATTTACGGCTGATAACAGAATAAATAATTACCTGCCACAGCCGGCCTCGAACCCTAGACCGGGAGTATAGCAACACATTGCCTTACCTCTGAGCTACTCCGCTCCTTCTGCAGAAATAAAAAGGGTTTTATATTTTTAAAGTACATAGAAAACCGTGAAAATCGCTAAATTAGATTTTGACACTGATATGAATAACACTTACAGGTCTCAAGGAACGTGAATACATTGTTTTCTTTTTTTTTTCCAGATTTTAAAAGTGACAGTTTATTTGAGAATGGCCCGAATATAATCTGCAACCGAATCCACACCCAAAAAACCATTGTTGTGGTTTCCGAAACAAAGAACCATAAAATTTCGGTATCCGATTTATTGCCTGAACAATCATCATAAAAATGTACTAATTAGAAGTCTTGAAAATCTCTCTAAAGTTCTAAATAATGATTTTTCAACCTTTTTTTTTTTTTTTTTTTTTTTTTATATTGATGTACGAATTATTTCATGGGATCTTCCCTTTCTCTTGATATGAGATAGACCATTTCAAAAATTTTGAAATCCTGAAAAATTCAAGGCCTTGCCGATTTTCAATATACCCACCATAATAATTCGTATAGTTAGTAACCACATTATGGGAGTTAATCTAAATCCAATCTATTTCATAACGATAAATGGGTTTCCCCCCTCCCATCTCATATATTTAGTTCATATACGGAAATAATTCTAAACCAATGAAAAAAAAATTATCTCGAGATTTGAATCATAGTCTTTTAAAATATAAATATAATAGTGTATAAAACAATAAATCGCCTGGAAAATTAAATGTATAACAAGGTTGATTAATAAAATTCAATGCATAATTTTTCTTAAAATAAACTAATCCGCAAAATTTGAGCATTACCTTTTGTGACTGTGTTGTAGCGCGATCAAGTATATGATGAGTTGATATTTAGTTAATTTCAAGCTTTATTATTTTTTCACTAATTATGTGATGTAATATATGATTTTTTTTATTTCTTAACTATAGACCTCATTCATTGAACGATATTCTAAAACCTAGAAAATAGTTTATAGAATATTCATTTATGGAATCGATATTTATAGTGATTAGAAAATTATTATCTAAATTGGATAATACAAATGTAACTGCATCACTAAAACGTATTTATAAAACAGGAAAAGGGAAAATTAATAAAACAATTTCCTATTGGTGATATGATTGAATAATTAACGTGAATGGATATATTCAAATTGGTGTTACTTCAAAAATCATGTTTCATGCTAAACACTACTGTATTTCATTTAATAACAATAATCTCCATTCATTAAAAGAAAAATATGAAATAAAATAACTCTGTTTTCAGAAAAATACGGTAAATGCTAGTGAATTTTGGGATAGCGTGCACACATATCATGCTGGCAGAACACAATGCTCAGAAATCTTCTTTCTTGAAGTGTGTATTAGTTTACGTGAGGTTGTGGGGTAAATCTGTTTTTCATTCTCTTTTTTTTTTTTTTTAAACATTTTCCCTAAACTCTATACAAACTAAAAATACATATTAGTGATGTAGAAGTTAACAAATTAAACCAGTCAAATGACCATATTGATTTTCATTAGCACTAAATTATTTGAATATTTAAGAATTGTACACCGTCTGTTGTACATAATGTCAGGATACATTTAAAATCCATTTGATGAAATTTATTTATTACATATGATTAATATTGTGCAATATTAATATGCTTACCTCTCTTAGAGAATTGTTTCATTCAAACTAAGGTATACCACTTAAAATATTAATCATTCATTCCAAACGAAATCGTGACCAAACGAAATTTCTGGTAATTTGAATATGAATCAGATTTGAATTTTTTTTTTTTTACTATCCTATATAGACATATTGAGTTGTAATTCACATAAATATTGCTTGTTACCAATAATTATTGCATTTATTTTATATTTTCTCAAGGATTACAATATCTTCGTTACTTACTCTCATTATGTTTATATGCATAAAACCGATATGAATTCTTTTAGTTTATGAGAAATCATTTTTTTCAAGTAAGAAAAACTTCCAAAATTAACATCATTAAATGGATTAATAGCTCAGTTTTTTCTTGCTTTCACTTAATTAGCAGACAGGTAGAACGCATAATAGTCTATCAGCAAATGGCCTGGATGATTAGGAAAGACAAATAAGATTAAAAGAGTTTTTACCAATATGATGTGGGCATCTAGCTCTTTTTCAGTCTCCTACGAGATCAGCCAAAACTCATCAACCAGGCCAGGTTGAATGACCTCGCCCGCGATTTAGACCTCCCAAAATGTAAAGCCCAATTACTTGGTCCGAGACTACAACAATGGAATCTTTTGGAACCAGATGTGAAAATTTCTTCCTTTCGAAAGCCGGAATCAGAGGTACCCCAATTTTGTTCAATGGAAGGCAACCTTACATTTTGTGAAAGTCCGTTCAATTTACTCTCACAACTGGGTCTTCTGATCAATCCAGATAAATGGGGACTATTCATTGACAGCTCCAAATTCGGTCTGAAAGCAGTGCTCCTTCACAACAGCAACCTATATCCACTCATGTTGCGTATTTTGTCCATATGAAGGAAACTTGTGAAAATTATGCTTGAGAAAATCAAATAAAACGAGCATAGATGGAGTATTTATGTTGTCGCAATGCTTAAAGGTCTCCAAGGTGGTTATACTAAGTTTTCCTGCATTTTATGGGAATGGGATAGCAGAAAAAAAGGAGATCACTGCATAGTGAGAAAATGGCGAGAGCGCACTGACACAATTGGTCAAGAAAGCATTGTCAACACTCTCTTGGTTGAAAAAAAACAAAATTCTACTCCCAACTCTCCATATCAATTCGGTCTCATTAAGACTTTCGTGAAAGCAATGGACAAGGAAGGAGAAGATTTTTTGTACTTAAAACAGAAGTTCCATAAATTATGTGGATCAAAGATTAAAGAGGGGATCACGCCAATCCGCGCTCTTTTTAAGGACCTCGAATTCATTGGAAAATTAAATGAAACTGAAAAAAGGAGCTTGGTCTGCGTTTGGGCAACAAAGAGTTACAAATTACAAAGACATTTTTGAAGAATTGCTTTTATGTGATATAAGGCCATGGGTTGCAACATGTCATTAAAAAATCATTTTTTGCATTCCCATTTGAATTTCTTCCCTCCCAACTTGGGAACAGTTTCAGATAAACACGGAAAACGGCTTCATCAAGAGATTTCCCAAATGGAGGAAACGTATAGCGGTAAATGCAATGAGAAGATGCTTGTTGACACTGTTGGACACCGCAACTGGAAGAAAAGAAAAAAATGTACACATTGACCAGGCATGAAGTTATATTATGTTCAGAATTAAATGTTTTATATATTATTATTATTCACCGAAAGGCAAAATGATCTTTTTCTCCTATCGCCCATGCCGCACTGATGTAACTGACAAACTAAAGAAAAACTGATGAGCTGCAACATACGGTTGGCTTTATAGACCGGTGAGTTTTTTCAATCTTCCAGGCTTCAGAAATCCGGACCGGCTAACTGATCTTGTATGTGACGCTTTAAGCAGTTTATTCACAATAAATTAACCGATTCAGTTTTCTGAAGCATGGCCGGATGAAAAAACTGACCGATCTACAAAATTTTCCATGCTTCAGTTTTTCGTCGAGGTTTGTCAGTTTTTTCCTTTAGAAATAAGCTGCAACTAAGTTACTATATGAATATCATAGAAAAAACCAAACATGTATTGTGAATTTAATTCTCATAAACAGTTATTTTAATAATCTAGGGTTAAATAATTATTTGATTAGCGATAAAAATACGTGATGTAAAAATGAATTTAACAAATTATAAAATATATATATAAAGATGGATATACAATGATGTTTATTAGGAATCACAAGTGACATAGAAAGTACTCATTATTTTCTCTATGCACAATTTTATCGGAGTTTCGAAGAAAATGCTTTAATAAAAATCAATTGAATAATAATGAAGTTATATTTTATTTTAAAGGTAAAAATTTGCATTTAATAAAATATTGTAAAATAGTTAATAAAAAAACAGAAAAGAGTTAATAAAATAATTTAACTTTAACTAACGCTTGTTGTTAATTATTGATAATAATATGCATTATAAATAAATAATGTATTAAATACTATATGTTTATTTGTTAGTGTGCAGGAGATAAAGTTTGTTATGTTTTTCTTTTCTTTTTAATGCAACATATATTACATATTTGGAATTTTATGGCAGGGATTTGATGTATTTTTATATTTTATTTCTATTATTTCTTTGTAAATAATTCAGGCAACCAACACCGGTCTTGAGCAAGTCTTTTAATAACATTTTCATTATATGTATATGTAAATATTTAAAATAAAATTTGATTCTATTCTACAACTGTGAGATGTTTTCTAAAATTTCGATCTTAACCTAAAATCGTTTATGTTTATCAAAATTCTTTAAACATCAAGTGCAAAGATTAACTTTCGAACATTTCTTTGTTGATTCCTTTGTTGTTAATGGCCAATTATCTATTTTTTATTTTCGTTGAAATTTGAAAGATAGAAATAATTAGTAGAATAAAATATTCAAAATTTGCATTATTTGGAATTAAATATTTTTTTCTAATTATGGCATTAGATTTAATTAATCAGGGGAGGTAAAAATGGAGAGCGGGATATTCAAAAATGATTTGCACAAAGTAAATCGAGTAAGGTATCGATTAATACCACTCCCGGTACAGTAAAGATTTTTGAAGTTACCACTGATTTTAGGTAAACACGGAAATATTATATTTTCCGGCTGAACTATATATAGTGTGTCGCATAAGTGCCAGAAAATATTCAAATTGGGGATAGCAAACCTGAATTGCAACAAAAAATTTCTTTTGGACCCATGGTCCGATTTCATACAGAAAAGCAGAAAATTTGTTTTGTGTTTTTTTAAGTGTCTCATTTTTTCTAGAGCTCGCAATCTTTAACCGTGCTGCTGAATTTAATCATATTTATTTACTTCCACTCAAATGGATAAAAAGAATACTGAATTTTTAGTTTCCACTATATACATATACACATCTAGACATATACATGTCTATGCTAGGTGTTCTTATTTGGTCTACAAAACTATTATAACTATATAAAACAAAAATAAAACTGTATTTTTCTTCAATGACTAAAGCAAATATAATTTTTAAAAAATTCTTACGCCCTAAAGCGTGAAGTTTTAGCCTTTATATTTCTCAATTTAGTTTACCTTTAACAAAAATGTGGAATATTATTCTTATTGTATGTTAGGTCTAAAAAAAAATTGGGCTAACTCAGTGAATCAGTATCCGATCCTTAGAACCTTCCTTAACTCATTGGAATTAGATGCGGTAGATAGTGATGATTAGTGATGATGCAGTAGATTACATAAAAATGTAGCCACGAGAGGCAGGAGGTGGGACAACAAAGAATACAATAGCCGCCAAATATCCCCGGAGGGAGCGAAACCTTTTCAACAGCACTCAGCTCCCAACGCCCAATGAGGGCGGATACAGTACCACACTCATTCTATGGAATTTGAGAGAAATATAACCACCAACATTCTTCTCCTTTTGGATTTACGATGTTTTATTGTGGGATGTTATTGTACATATCTGATAGTTTTCATCCTGTTTTTCCAAAAAAAGGATGATAGAAATTTTATATATTATGTATTAGGAAATATGTAGGAGATAGAATTTCGTTTACATAGTAAGAGCCACAAGTTATTAATTTCGTCATTTTTGATTCATTATTTTATGATAGGAATCTTCGATAGTTTAAAAAAAAAATACACAAATAAACTTCTGATCGTTAAACTATGGATTGGATATTGAATGGTTGTAACTCCATTTTTTTTTTCGTTCTTAACTAACCACTGCATATCCCTAAAATTTCATCTGAAACAATTGAGCTGCTAATGATAATGAGAAGTCCCTACTCTGAGTCAACCACGACAACGACAAAAGAGACTTTGGTCTTATAAGAAATAAATTAAGAGTGATAAAAAAAAAAAATAATAATAATAATGGGAGTTCAAATAGTTTCATTAGTCAAAATTTTTAGATTTGAAATATATTTGTATACATTTGAAATACACCAGTGACGGATTTACGCATATGCAGAATAGGCACTAGCCTGGGACTAAAATTTTGAGGAAGCGGAGAAATTTGATTAAATATAAATTTTTAGAGTGACTTGCTTATAAAAAATTATTCCCTCTAAGTTTTTAATTATAAATCAGGACTTTTTTTTTAACCTAAATATCGTACGGATGCACGTTAATGTTGCGTATTGAACTCTGCAATGCCAATGAGGGCTCAAATATTAGCTGTACAACAACGGAAGGTCTCAATATCCATCTGACAACAAACCTTCTGCACTTTTCTATGTTTATTAGGAAAATGGGTGATGGGAAAGGAAAGGTGAGAAAGAGAGAGAGAGAGAGAGAGAGAGAGAGAGAGAGAGAGAGAGAGAGAGAGAGAGAGAGAGAGAGAGAGACATAGATCTAAAAAGGATAGGAGCTGCTGGTTTGGGAGACATTATCTGCCGTGCCTGTGGTATCATAAATATGCCACTAATCATATTAATTATATTTTTTGAAACTATTTTTTAAAAATGAGCGACTTACATATTTCTGTTAATTTATTATTGCAATAAGTTTTAATAATTTATTCATTAATGATTATGCAAATAATTCATTTGTTATGCTAATGCACTTTCACATGCATACTTTTACTAAATGCAAGCGTAATAATAACAATGTTTTTCTCTTTCCTTCAATGTGTGCTCTGTTTCTTCAAATGCTCTACCACATTACTAAACAATAAATTGAAAGCCCCCTCAAATATTAAAAAAACTAGAAAAATTTGGCACCATCGTCCACCAGTTCGTTAAATAACTTAGCGAATTTTCATCATCCAAAGCTATTCTAGTTCCAAAAAAATTACCATTCCTAATATAACGAACACGAGATATGTGTGAATACTGTAGTGTGTGACTGAATCGTCACTAATGTCTATAAGACTGACCATGTACGGAATGAGACTGACCTGAGTTGTGCGAATCGATGTTTGGAGTTTTTCAAAAATACTTTACAAATTTTGAATTTGTTATCCTTATATACTATTTCTCAATGGTGTTATTTTGTCGGTACATATCTCCCTTAATACTTCTTCAAAACTAATGATTGAGCCATCATTTTAAAAGATTACCCTTTACCGTTAATGACGAAAAATAATTTATCGATTCTGTGCGCTATACCGGTTACGCAATTGAAAAACATGTTTTTCGATAGACTATAGCGCCAAGGCCTCTCTATTAAATTATGATTATTAATCCCTAAAGTATTTTCCTTAATGCTCTTTAAGAATCCATTGCTATATTACCTACATCCTCAAGCAAAACAGGAAAAACATTATGACGATAAGAATATCTGTTAGCGAATTATTTATTCATTATTTGATGAAATATGATCATTAGGAAGGTAATGAAAAAAAAAAATCATCAACATCGGGTCATTATTAGCAAAGCGTATTGAATTTTTTAGCCATGTTCCTACTTTCCTTCGGCTACTACGTAAGGAGTTACTATTTCTGAAGAAATTCTTATGTTGGTACACCATATTTTCCTTAATACGTCATAGAAACCAATTATTGAACCGTCATTTTGAAGATTACCTTTATCGTTAGTGACAAAAAATAAACAAGTAATGCAAAACTGAAGATTTGTTTTCAAATTTCACTCAAATGTTTACAAGGATGCATGACACTCACCCTAACCTAAGTTTTACATAATTCGTATACTTAATTTCCATATTCTATTATTGTTCAAACAAATTCACTGACTACAACAAATAAACACAATTACTTTTCACTCATTTTTCTTTTCAACTCCTCACTTCCCACAGCCCAGGCGCATTCTGAGCGGAAAAATGGTGAAACCAACATTCATTGGCACATACAAATCAAATCATTAATTGCAGAAACATCAAAAGTTTTTTATTTGATCATAATATTTTATTCATAGACTTTTAAGAGGTATAGAAACAATGAAAAACAGTGTAGTTATAACAGTTGTAAGTTGTGTATTGTGTATTGTGTAAGTTGTAAGATGTGTATTTCAGAAACCACACGTCCTGCAAATCATGTATGTTAGTTATTGAAATGGCCGCTCGGAGTTTCTGACAGAAGTTTTGATTGGAAGTTAACAAGAATACTTCTGTATTGTTTTTTGGTTATTTTTTAATGATTGTAATTAAATGGGGAGGGGTGAGGAGAGCACATATCAATCCCTTGCTAGAGTTTTTTAAACGTTAATCGTTAAAGGTCGATAATGCATTACTTTCCTCACAGAGGCCATTCTTATCTACCTTCTGATTGAGCTTTTCATGTCGTGAAAAGAAAAATGTGAACGAAAGATCGTATTTTTCCACATAAGCAATATAAAAACTTAATTTTAGAATCATTAATAAGAATAAAGTTCGATTTAAATCTTTATCATCTGATGACATATAGGATCATAAAAAGTGGTGGCCGATATTTTACCAAAAGAAAGTAGTAGCCCAGTAAAACAAAACAAATCATTCACCATATTGCAATATTTGTATTTTAAATATTCTAAACAAGCTGTTGATGCAGTGGGAGTAAAAAAAGTGCATTGTTGTGCGAAAAGAAGAAGAAGAAAAAGAATGATGATATTTTTAATGCTATATTTTATGCATATCATCATTATATATCCTTTATTAAACAAGTTTATACAACATTGTATCATTTATTTTTGTCTATGATCAACTAATTACTTTTAAAATGCAGGATACCAGCAAGTATTTCAATGAATTTCAAAAACACACAAGTCCACTACATCTAAATATTTTTTAAAAACAAAATACGGTGAAAATCATTAGTTTTTTATTGTAATCAGGTAGTTCTGATCTAATCAATAAAGAAAAAAATCAGCTGTCGAGATCAAACAGTGAGGATGGTAATATGTTTTTTGGGCCTCCTGAATTTTTTTTTTAGAATTGGGCATGTGCTGTTTCTGCAATTCACGATTCTATTGTAACCGAACAAAATCAACATTTCTCATGACAAATAAGTATCCAATACTTTTATCACTGACCAATGTACAGGCCAACCAGTCTCACATATTAGCTTACCTCAATGGTATATTTAACAATGGGACTCAGGCAACATTTCTTGATACGTTTACCTGCTTATTGATGAAACTGTTTTTCTGTTAATTTCTGGAAATCCTTTCACACAGCATACATTGGACTGAGAATACAGTCCATTGATATTGGCCCGTAGAAGGCTGACAAGCGGTGTACAAACAGAACTGAGGGGATAGCTCATTAGACCGCCTCACCATCTCCAAGTCAAATCTGTCAAAGCCCGGCTGACCCTCCGCCTATTACACTGGCGGTCGGCCGCTGGTCTTTGTCATTACTCCACAATTATCATCTCCCAGTTGCTATCTGTCCTCCGTTTGTCCTCCCTGTTCACTCTCACCACTGACAGTGTTATTAATTTCACCGAAGTATTAAAATATATATATTATATAAAATAATCGTATGATGCTCAACAAGCATAAAAAAATACAAGTATTCTAAAACCGATACCTAAAAATTAAAAAAAAAAGAATATATATACACACCAGCCAAAAAAAAAACCCGGTGACAGTGAACAAATTAATGCTTACCTTCATTAAATCATGTCACTACTCTTTAAACTAGGCATGATCAATTCCAGTTCGATATTTAATATCCACAAACACTAGATACTATTGAAAAATTAAGTAGAAGAAAGGATAATCAAATATCTATATAATTAAGACTCGAGATTTAATTATATTTAATCATAAATGACAATTTATTGCATGCTTGTATATCTTTTTATTTTTGAAATAATGTTTTTTTATCAGTAAATAAACTATAATTTTGTATGTAAAAAGTTATAATAAAATGTATTGAATAAGGGTAAATCCCAAATACGTTATGACTATTTTAATACAATGCTCTTAATGCTATATATGAGATAAAAACAATCATATTAGAAAAAGTCGGCCAAGTAGGTCAGTACAGCTTCGTCACCATTTCTATCGGATATATAAGGAAATACAAATACAAACGAGGAATATGTAGGGAAAAACACTTAATTATTGATATCGAAATGTTTCGATTAATTACAAGATATTATAATATTCTATAAAAGGACAGCCCGTTTTTCGTTTGTAAGCGTTATCGTGAAAACTACAGAACCAATCATTACCAAATTTTAACTGTATCATTTTCATGGTTTCTAGATTGTTTTGCAATAATTGAATCTACCGATATCGATATAGCGTCTGCTTTAAAGCCTAAAAACCACTTCTTCCCTAAAGTGTAGCGCCTAAATTAGAAGATTTGAACGAAACCTGCTTAAAGTCTTCTCCTTAAATTCCTTTAACTATCCATACATCAACAACATTTGTTATTGTGGAAAACGCTGGACGATTTCAATATAAGTCCTTACCTTATAACAGCAATAAAAAATCTTTGTGATGGTGCAAAAGCCTGTGTTAAAATCGGAGCCTCTGTTTGTAATAGTTTCCCCATAACCAAAGGTCTGAAACAGGGATGTTCACTGTCTCCGCTTCTCTTTAACATATATGTGGAACGGGCCCTAAGAGAATGGAAGAAGAAATGTAGGGGTATGGACTTGAAGATAGGGAACGATTGCCTATTTAATCTTCAGTTTGCTGACGACGAGGTGCTTATCGATTCAGAAGTAGAGAATGCAGAGTATATGATGAGAAAGAATCTCCAGGAATACTCATTATGGGGGCTGGAAGTTAGCAAAGAAAAAACAGTATATGACCTTTAATAGCCAAGGTAAATGTCTACATTTGGACTCATGGATCATGAAACCTGATAAGCAGTTTAAATATCTAGGAAGCTGGGTAAATGCTTTAGGAATAATAGACATGGACATTTAAAGGAGCATAAGCAACGGAAAGATCGTTATTAGAACCTTAAATTCGGTGCTATGAAGTAAAACAGTTTATTTAAAATAAAAAAAAATTAAATACAAATCATTCCTAGAAAGTGTTATTATCTATGCAGAGGAAGCAAAGACTTATAGCCCTAGAAATGGATTACTGGAAGCGATCATGTGGTATCTCACAGCTTCAAAAAGTTCCAAATAGTGAAATAAGACAAGTTCAACAATTTGAGAACATCCTCCATACTATGCTATGGCTGAAATGGTATGGGAATGTGATGAGGATGGAAGAGGGGCCATGGCCTAAAAGAATTTTGGAATGGAGACCAGAGAGAAAACGGAACAGAGGTCGCGGCCCGAGAAGCTGGTTGGAGTGCGTCAAGGAAGGAATGGTGAACAGGGGAATACGTGAAGAAGACTGGCAATGCAGAGGGATATGAAAAAATGACTGAAGTTGTAAAAGTCGTTAAATAAAAAAAATATAATGATTGATTTTTTTTCCATTTATCTCTGATAACCGAAACTAAAAAGGGCACAAATTTTGTTACACATATTCATGATTTTATATATACTGTTTTTATGGTTCTACGAGATTGAAATGCAAGTAGAAAAGAATTGTCGCTAATGTAATAACTTTTTAAAGGGAGTCAAATTAGTTAATTTACTATTGTTAAATTAATGAAAAATATAAATCGACATTTGAATAATCCTGATAAATTTTCGAAGGTCACGAACATCTTCTGGTTAAAAGTTTAAACTTTTTTACAGGGCCCGATGAAAGTTTTATTCCGAGGGAAAAGGGGGTTTTCAACGGAGAAGAAATTTGCGGTAAGGTCTGAGTTCATCTCGGTGATAGGAAGCAGATTAACTATGAGTTATGAAGGGAGAGAAAATAGAAGGAGGGGAAATGAAAATATGAAGTCGCCGTAAAAAGGTAATTGTAATTAATAGTGGGGATGGTTCCTGGGCGAAATATCCCCTGGAGGAAGCAATTAGTGCTAGAATTAAGTTTGTGCCCGAGGGTTTTAGGTCGGTTATAATTAACGCTTTCTTGACTTCCTCCTCGTTTTGTAATCCACTTCGTCTTATCTGATTCTTTGTCGCGGTACCTACCCTGTTTGACTCCCTTCTTCAAGAAATTCTACAATAATTAAGACAACCAGGTGTCTCAACCATCTTAGTGTTAATTGCCACCAATCAATTCGTAATCAAAATCGGTGTTTACTTAATATTATTGAAAAATCGTACATAAATAGTACTTTTTCAATGCAAGTATTAATTTGTTCGCAATTCATAAGCAAAGTTGCTTTATTTTTTAACTCTTGATAATTAAACTAATTTTTTAAACATAAAAATTATCCATCAAGAGTACAATATTCCATTTCTTAGAAATTTGACCTTAAATAGATATACCCAAATAGATATAATTACAAGCTCAATGCCCACACAAATTTACTAGTTGGTATCCTTTCAAAGTAAGATGGACGCGGGATCTCCGAACAAACGATAACAATTGCTACGAATGGTAGCTCCTTCACAAGCTACTCTGAAGTTTTATACTCTTACATCACATTTATCTATTGTATTTTCGGATGCAAAGGCAAATTTCAGTCAATAAATTAAAAAAACAGTACTTATGAAACCTGTTTGCTGTTGATTATCTTCAGAAAAACAGACTTTAAGTACAGGCATTGAAACTATGATGATTGCATGTAAAGGCTTACTCCTAAGGGTCAAAGAGGGCCAAACCTAAACCAAAAAAAAATATATATACAACAATGATGTTAAGTAAATATATATGGTTAAATTTTTAGCATGAAAACCATTAGCATTAATAGTATCACAAATAGGATTCAGAGATTTTTTTGTTACAATTATAGTCAAAGACGGAGTACTGTAAGGGTCAATACATACTCCGTTGTTAAATCACTAATTAATGCACTTAATCCATCATCCAAATTCTAACGTTTTTGTTTGTTTTGTTTTTTTGGTAATACTGTTGCATAAATATTTCGGCTGTGAAGGATTTTATTGAAGTAGAATGTTTTTGGCGTTACAAAGTATCTGATTATACAATATTTAAGATGAGGTAGACAGTTTGTAGATTTTCTCTCTCACCTATATAATTTGGTTAAAGGAGGCAATGGGTACATTTTTTTAGAGAAACAGCTTTCTTTTTATCTAAAAATGCTGATTAGTTGCCTGTTTAAGAACAAAAATTACGTCTTACTTCCTTATAGATCTTTTCAATATCCAAGCCTTATTCTTCGATGGTATCGCAATGATTGCTAATACATTTTTTTTTTTAAGCTACCGTATGAGTAAAAAAAATTGTGATTGCATTATATTTATTTAGTATTCTATATGACTTGGATTTTTTTTTTCATTTTAGAAGAAGTTTATAAATAAAAGTTTTAGAATACATTTCATCGTACCAATAAATTTCATAATTTCTTTTATCATAAATCTATTTTAGTATATATCTTTGAGGTTGCTTTCATTCTACGATTTTCCCTTGTATTTTAATATGAGATACGGACAAACGGCAATATCCCCTTAATGAGAGGAGCGTATTGGCTTCTGTTCAAACAACCAATGAAACTGTCCTCCCTACAATTAGTCTTTGAACAAACAATTCTGATTTCATTGCTTTAATGAAATGAGGATGAATTTAGGACTGTATATCTCCATTCTGTCTATTGTCTCTTTTGGATCGTTAGTTACAAAAGCGAGGCTTTTTTCTTTTATTTTTTTTTTCCGGGATTCGCAAGCTGCTTGAATGAAAAAAATTTGAATTTATGGGACAGATTCATTGTGAAAGTTATATCTGATTTGTTACCTAGTCCCTAATGCCAGCAGGCTAACTTTCTTGGCTCTTCTACTGGAAATACCCTTGATTTTGGAATTTTTATTGCCTGCCTTGCGTCCTAAGAGCACACCTAAGTTACGATCCAGTAACTGGCTAATTTTTTTTATTCAGGAGTTGAGGAAAATATAAATGGCAATATTTTGAAACTATTTAACTTCAATCCACCTCATGAATTGTTGGAACTTATGTCCAACTGAAACATGAAACAATACCACCAAACCTATAAGAATTCAGTGTAAATTTCAATGAGAACTAAATGAGTGTTTAAGTTCAGATGATGAACTTCAATCGTATTTCCAATCGAAGGCTAGTTCGTTTATGGCCAATTGCACAATTAATGATAAATTGACACCTTTTGTTTATAAAGAACTGATTTATTTATTGCATGAACCTATTGAACAGGTTTTTTGACTATTCTTTGGGGAAGTTTTAAATTACAGAATTTTGGGAATCCGGCATACGATTTAAAAGATGGTATTTATAATTAAGTACTATTTATTTATTTCCTTAATTTTATTTAAAATATAAATTGATATTTCCGTTTTAGTCGAGAAAAAAAATGTGCTTGAATAAAGTTTATAAAATATGGTAATACAGTAGACTTTCGCCATTTAAAATGATAAAAATTAAGGTTTTTCGGATTAGTGAAAAATTTGGATGATAGAATGGGAAAAGAAATGTAATTTCATGAATAGCAAGTCAATTTATAAACAAAAATTATATATTAAAAATATTTTATAATAGTAAATCAATATTCAGAAATTTACTTTTAATTATTTTTTTGAGAAATAATTTCAAATTCTAGGTTGTTGAAAGCATCTTATTAAAGATCCTGAAGTAAAAGTCATGATTCATAGTCAATCATATGTTTAAATAGCCTAAGCTACTCATTAAATTAACAATGCGATTTCGCTCACAAGCTTAATTTACCGAAAAGATTAGTTAATATCTACCGATGAAAGAATTGAGAAAATAAATACGCTTCAAAATTGTTGTAGCTTAGTTCTTATTTTAAATAAAAGGAGTCGGTTTTTTCAGTCTAATAGGGCGTTTTCTATTGATATTGCACACGGTTTTATTGAATGTATGTATATGCTTCAAATGAAATCTAGGTACACATTTTTTTCCCCTTTTATTAGGGGAGGGAGCGTCGTACGGATTACTGAATAGTCCGGATTAGCGAGTGAACCCTCTGTATAACGTTCCTGAACCAATAGGCAATTTATGAACTTCAATGGAAAAGCACCCAAGTCCGAAATGCATGTGACACTAATAAAATTTGCATTTACACATTTTTTCCTGTTCTTAAACTTTACTTTGCGTTCTGTAAATTTTCATAAGGATTTATCTGATATGGTATTGTTTATAAAATATAAAATAGGATTATTTATAAAATGGTATTGAAATAAAAAATTTAAAAAAGTAGGAAAATTAATTTAGTAAATATTATATGACTATTAATGATTTTTCGAATAAATTGTTTACGCCTAGGAACTCCTCAATCGGCGTAAACTGCATAATTTAATTAAAAATTTTTATCACTGTGTTTCAATGTTATTTGAAATTCAAATTTCTTTTAAAACAGCAACATTTTAAATTGGCGGAATCCATGTTGAATTATTGAAACAGTTGACCTTCTAAATCCTAGAAGTAATTATTAAATACACAATTCCTATTTTTTATAGATTTCACGAACAGAATCTCTCGATAAAATCCACAAAAAATATTTGTTAACCGAGTAAAAATAAAACCAATCTTCAATATCGGACATTTTCGGTTTCTTGATAAATCAATGAAATTACCATCTTAATATACATGTCTTTTTTTACATAATCTATACACTTGGTCAATATTTTTTATTATAGTATTTAACGAATATTTTATGGATTGCAATGATTTAAGGTCTAAAATGATCTTGGTTGGTTTTGACTAATTGCATCCATTAAATAGGAGAATATATTTCTATCTGTAATTTTTATTTACTGTGAATAGTGTATCTATTTTCTAAGTATTTGAATGTTATTTTACGTAGACTAGACTATGTTCTAAATCTTATAAAATAATCTATTCTATTTTGTATTAACTTCAATACTTACTTAATATACAGGAAATATGTTTAATGCATTGATTTTAAAATTATCATGAAAAGTGATGATTTTGTTTTTAATTTCATTTTTCTTTCTACTTCGTATATTTCACTGATACAAGAGCCCGTGAATATAGATCTATGATAAAAAGTGACATGTCAGATATCGGTTCATTGTCAAGGTTTGAAATATGTGATATTCGATCTCTCATCCATTTTATTTTCGACCTTCCATCGTTGGCTTCAAGTATACATTTTGTGGGCAGCCAATGGGCAACTTTATCGTTTTGTTTAGAAAATCGAGGAAAACGAAGTCCATATAGTTACTTAAATTGTAAATCCTTTTGTTATTTTCGTATAGCTTTGCACATTTCTAGACATGGATATATTTAATATATAACCCTAACAGAGTACTTTAAAATTATCAAATTGATGATATGAGCTTCTTTATCAGTTGTATTAATGAAAAACTTAAACTTAATAAAAATATGTAATCTGTTTATTACTTTACCGTTTATTGCTGTCCAGCCTCCCATATTATATTTTTCAAAATTCTCCTCTTATGCTCTTATATAATGACCTTTATCTATAGAGTTAAAAAGGAGTCGAATAGACAATTTGTAAACTAATACGGCACCAAGATATTTGTAGGACCGTTTCCATACGGTCTAATAAAATGGATGTCGGACCGAGGTCCGATTAATCGAGGGGGCGTCAGACTGCAGGAAATTTAAGAGCCTACTTCGGTAGTTATCGGACCGTGTGAAAACGTCCTGAGGCAGATACCAATGGATGGTGTGAAGTCGATGTATTCACAACCAAACATTCATTGTCATGCTTTATTTGAAATAAAAGTACAATTTTATTTTTATAAAAGTACAATTTCAGCATTCAGCTGTTGGTGAGTTCGTTAGCTGCGGATGAAAATGGGTCGTGTTAATTCGACATTAACACATTTTCATTTATTTCAAACGAATATCTCAAGTATTATTTTGAAACCAACGCATTCAACAATTATTAATACATAAAAATTTTATTGTTAATATTTAGGGACAACCGCTAGGTCAATGGTTTGTGTGATATAATATAATGCGCTGTTAATTTTAAAATAAAATAAAAAAAGTAATGTTTATTACATTGGATATTAGGATTACAATGGTTACGAGTTAATTTCATTTTCAAACTATATTTATGCCGAGACAAGTGTTTGCTCAGGTCGATGGACGGTTAAAGCTTCCCTTACGAAGGGTCTAAACCTAAGAATACCAGCAGTTAGTCTTGAATTAAGCACAATTCCATACTTAGCGACCGAATTTTAGTTTTGTAGTAAATTGTGATGAATATTGAAGGGTGTGGTAAAAATTATTCAATGATTAAAAAAAAAAAGCTACACGCAATTTCGTTATTCAATTATTCAAATCGTTATTCATTATTCGCAATTCACTGTTTAATCCAAGTAAGTGAAACGAATTGACGAAACAGTTTGCTTTAAGTGATTTTTATTTTATTGCTGCAAGATAATTTTTTGTTGTTTTTTCATATCTTTGGACTGAGGATACCTTCACTTGTCTCTATCGTTGTGCTCGTCACTGTTTGGCGCCTTATGAAAAGTCGAGAATGTATTTTTAGAAATATG
The DNA here is from genome assembly GCA_948150685.1 of Rhaphigaster nebulosa. Classification (NCBI taxonomy): domain Eukaryota; kingdom Metazoa; phylum Arthropoda; class Insecta; order Hemiptera; family Pentatomidae; genus Rhaphigaster; species Rhaphigaster nebulosa. The sequence goes on along the minus strand of OX411306.1, from coordinate 147,669,987 downwards.
TAATTCATACCAAAGCAATTAATAGGTAAATCAATATTTTTCAAAGATTTTTTAAGTTATTAACCACTTAATACTCTTAGCTTTTGAATCTAATTACTCCATATCTAGAATAATTAATGCCGACAATTTGGAATGTTCTTCCTCCATCAGTCGTGTCCAATAAGAGCAAAATAGTGGCATTTAGGTTTTGCCTTGGCAGAGACCCAAACAGCGAATTGCTACCATCGGAAGACTGTCGAATAAAATAATGGGAGAGCCTGCTCTGAATGGAGCGGGGCGAGACTATTAGTCTAAACAAGAGGAAGCAGTAGGACATTTGCGTCAAGGACAATTGCTCCGGCTGGAACAAGAATCATGTTTATGTTCGTGACTGGGCACTTTCCAAAAATATATTTCCGATATCTTGCGCCTCCAAAGCCTCCAACAGATCATTATAATTACAGCTTTTGTCGACTTGGACTTTGATGCAGGTCGCAGTCTGAGGAGGGGACTACTTGATATATGGTCCGTCGTTCCCCTAGTTACAGTGTTTCTGAGACATCTTTCCAGTGAATTAGGCTGTTGGTGTGAACTTCACGACTCTATTATTACCTCTATCTGCTCATTCATTTTAAATTCCATATTATTATTAAACATACAATATTTTTTTTAATCGTAAATACTAACGCTATTTTTCATTGTTTTTATTAATTTTTTTAATCTTATAATTTTTAAGTACACTTCAAAAATAAACTCCTCTTGCATAGGAAGTTGCTATGCGAGAGGATAAAAAAAAAAAAATCGTAACTATGATATTTAATTTAATTATTTTCTCATTAGGTAAGTATACCGAAGTACAGTAAAACTCTTTTTATCCGACATGATATGGAGTATTCCGAACAACGCGATGACCAAGATAAGAAATGGAATGATTAGTAAATAAAATGTCTTCATATTAATGACACTTATTAAATTAATATGCAAAAAGTTTGTTTGCTCGGGGATAAGCTTCCTATTATGAGACTTCACTTAATGTATCACGCACAAACAAACTTTGTTGAATTACAATAAACAAAAGAACTGAGAATAAATGTAGGAGTCTTCTGCTCCTACATTTATGCAACTGAATTCTTAATTTAAATGTGTATGAGAAACATAGTACAACGAAGGGAGGGCTTCAACGAAATATTTCAATCTCTATTTTCGCAAGAGCTGTAGCCAACTCTTTTTAAACAAATACATTACTATTCCAAACAAATACACACAATTTTAAGACTTTAATTTCAGTTTTATCAAATACAAATCAAGTATATGTATTTTAAAAGTAGAATTGGACATAGCATACGATTCAATTCGCATTCATACAGACTTTTGTTACTCAAAACCTTGTTAATCGGAACCGACAAAAAAAAAAAAAAATAAAAAACATAAAAATGAAGATTTGATTTAAAGTACATACATCCACTCAATGAAACCGTTTGTATTATAAACACCTTACTTGTAATAAGTAGGCTTTAAAAAAAATAGTTAAAAGTATCAACTCTTTTTATTTAAAATAAAAATGAAGCTAGCGTGGGAGGGGTTTATTTTTTCAATTTGAAAATCGGTGGATATTAATTAATCTTTTCATTGAATTAATCTTCAGTGAGAAATTATAGTGTGGATACAATGAGTAGTTTACGCTACTCCAAAATATAATTAAATATGAATCATGAGTTTTAAGAAAATACAAAAATGAGAGATGAATCTGAAGCAAAATTAGTTGTGAAATTTAATGATGATAAGTCTATCTTATCTATCTAATCTTATATTAAGAAAAAAATTATATTTTATTGCTTCCATGGTCCAAGTTCTACACAAACTGAAAAATTTAGCGAATTGGTGTTGCAGTATACTCATCATTGTTGAGCAATAAGAAGCTTTGAAAAATATGTTTTCGAATTACAAACAAAAATTGTTTGACTATTTTTCAAGGGAATAATTAAGACATAAATTTCGTAACAATGATTTACTATTATAAAAAGTTATCATTTTTTTTCGCTAAACCACCTTGGTTTTAATTTGTTCGGATTAGCAAGAGGTTGCTATATGTATTTAAAATAAAAAAGTTAATAAATTCATGTTAAAATTTGTTGCAAATGCCTTTTAAATCACTTGCTTAAAAATCTTCCATAAAATTGTCAAAAAACCTAGGCTTGCTACAAATGATTATGAAGGATTCCATGTAATTTCAGAATAATAGGCTCCATGGTATATGTCTCGAGTGATATTGTAATTTATTAAATTAATGATCAGCTCAATTTACTTCATTTACTTTTATTTACGTTTTCGTTTGTCTCTTACATCAAAGAGAGTAAGTCGTTGTCAAAAGAATATGGATGAATGGATGAATGGATGAATAGACGTAAGAAGGGAAATAATTGGATAAAGGAGATCTCGCAGGGATATATTTTTATAATACTACTCTGTTATACAAACTTGTGTGTTGGATTGAAATCGTGAGATCCATCCCTGGCAAAAGCTATATTGCATAACACAATTCCAACGATCTGAAATAAATAAAGCGAGATTAGAGAAGGGTACCGATAGGGCCAAGGATTTGTGTAGCCAAGAGGTTCTTATCTGGCATATATCTTCCTGGCTAAACCGCACTACTTTGTTAGCTTTTCTGTTGCCACCTTCACTAGGCCCAGGCTTATCTGGGTTCTGCGTCACCAACTTATTCCGTTCTAGTTTTGTGTTTGTTCTTACTTTATATTTGGGCACGAAACGGCTTACTATTTGCATTACAAGTTTCTGGGATATTATACGTAGGATATATTTTTATTAAAAGAAAGGATTTCTCATCCCCAATACATTAATGTAATTTTGATATTCAGAAACTGCAGACCCAGAAACTCATTTCCAAGCTGCAGATTCATATCAGTACCAGATCACAATTTTCGAAAAAGTTGAAAAAAATCATCGTTTATTGACCGTGGTTTTCGACCGCACCACTTAACCGAATTTTAGTGTTTTGGTATTCATACTACTAATTTAATGCCTAACGAAAAAAGGTTCTAAACGAGGATTTGGGCTGCCAAAAGTTCCCTTGAGGTACTCATGTTAGCATTTTTGTTTTTTAAATGTTTCATACCAGATACAATTTCTTGTAGTTTTCAGAGGTTGTTTACAGCAGCAGTTTTATAAATTACGAGGAGGTTTTATTATGGGTAGAGGAGGTTATTACAAAGTTTTTGTAAATGTTCTTTACAGTTAATTGTGACAAGTATTGACAAGTACCATATCAAAAAAATCACTATTGTTGGTGGATAGATAACAAAATAATGAGGTAATAAAAAACATTCACATCAATTTATCCAAAAGGAATGAAGTGTTAATTAGCACCTTGACATTCCAAAAAGCCGAAATATTGGTTTTGCTGCAGTATTGTATGTATATTAATATATAATATTTGATTCCATATTTCAATAATCATTATTATAGTAGTCAATTTTAGTTTTTAAAATAATTACGTAATTTTATACATCTTGATCCGAACTGCTCTCATTTTGTATTCACCGACCTCCGACATCTCTTGTGTCAAATTTAATCATGACAGCCTCATCAAAAAAAAAATTCCTATTTAATTATTATATTTTTTCTTTGGTTTCTTTAACGAGACATGACTTATGATTAGAAATAAGAAAATGATACGCCGGAGATTTCCAGATAATGAGGAACCGCTGTTCAAAGGATCTCGTTACGTTCGCAACAGGAAAAAACATCGTTCCTAATTATTCAGTTGCATCATTTCAGGATTGAAAAAAATAAAATAAATTTAAAATAGAGAGGCACTGTATAACTATATTTACAGTTTTTTTTTCCTGTAATTAAAATTAAATAATGCTTTAAATAATAATGAAAAGGTGTATAATTAAAACATCACGAAAGTCAACTGCATTACCAAGTTTCAAACTGCATTATTTCGTTTAAGATTTGGAGCTTTGAATTATTGCCCTACGTAGGGTGATGACAAACATGGATTTTGACGTAGTGATGTGGGGCAAGTGAGCTACTATGATGTTTTGATGGATGAATTTTGAATTTTGTGATTTACAAGGAAACATGTAAATCACAAAATATTTTAAAGGACAGATTCTGTAGGTTCAGCTCACGGCAAAAAAAAAAAAAGGAAAAATGCCTAAATGTAGATAAGCACCGATACTTTTGTACTGCAAAAATTGAAAGACACAATTCTATCCTCGTTATACTTCATCTTTGTGAACTTTTGTGGTTCATTTATGATGCATCAGTGTTTAGGCTTCATCTTTGTGAACTTTTGTGGTTCATTTATGATACATCAGTGTTTAGGCTTCATGCTCTGTAAAGGGCAGCTCTTTGTATTTTACGAGACAACTACGCACTTACTCCACATCGCCCTACCTACTTTTTCACGTGTGGCACACACCGATATCGTTTTTTTAAAATGACTTAAGCACCAAAAATAGAAATTTAGGTTTCAATTTAAAATGGGACGTAAGCACCACCACTATCGATTTTCACTCACGGTATATAGAAAAAAAAATTGCAAATGGTCTAAAAATGGACTCATGATGACGTAATCACTAAATATAAACGTAATCACTGACGACTATAAGTCGTCTCTATGGTCTTGACCAAAGCTAGAAATCTTAAAAATATAACGTTTTGCCGTCTTAATAAACTCATATTCAACACGATATATAATTAAATTAAAAAATAAAATAACTATTTGGAGAAAAAACGTTTCATGCAAAGTTTGCTAAATGGCCCTCCCTCATGCCTTAATCAAAAAACGACGTTGATATGCATTTTTATAAAAATAAATTATTTATAATTTATAATTATACTTCAAGTAAAGATTACCCTTGGGCTACTGACAGCTAAAGAATTCATAACTATTGTACTTGCTTAGGTCAATACCGTAAATTTTCCTTTTTTTTAAAATTATTTTTAATGTAAATTTAAGTTTAGATTAGATACAATTTTTATATAGCAAAAACATTATATGATTTCCCAAATCTCTCCTAGATATTTTCCAGTTCTCTAAGTATCAGATAATATTAGGATTTAACCAAATTAAAAAAAAAAATATATAAGAATATAGGATAAACCTTTTCACTTTATATATAGGAAAAATTCTCTTCATTCGATCTTTTTTTTTTCTACATATGGATATGTTTATGTAATATATACATTAAAAAAAATCATACATTTACTAACGGATATAAAAATACTCCAAATCCTCAAAATTTAGAAATAGAATTAATTGATTTTAACAGATAAACAACAATGATAAACAGTCAAAGATTTAAAAAAATAAATTAAAATTAAAAATCTGAAAAAATAATAAAAATTTAATGATTTCTAATTTGGCAGCGCGTTTTTGTGAACGTTTTCTCGGAATAAACTGATCAAATTAAAACACTGTCGGTTAATTAAAAAAATATAAATTATTCTATTGACAGCAGTCGCCGTAATGAAAGTTAATATTGATAAGTTCTATGAAAATCTTGTGAAAAGCTAATGAAACGAATTTGATGAGGGTTGAAAACTTTTCTACCTCACAATGCGGACACTTTTTCCGAAATAGTCGTTTACCACCGTGATTTGGCATTATATGGCAGGTATATATTGTAGCGAATGAAGTAGTTACATAGTGTGCAATTGAAATGTATTCAATCGTTTGCAAAATGACCACTTATTGAATAAATTATTAAATACCTAGATATGAAACTATTAAAGAACACTTTACTAAAGAATTACTATTAAAAGTTTAATAGTTCGTCTGCAGTAATTCATGCAAATTTAGTTTCGGTTTTCAAAACTCCCTTTTAATCTCCTTCATTTAATTTAATGATTTAATTTTGATTGTAAATGAAAGATTCCACAATAGAACTAGAAAATGTTCGAACAAAGGGGATAAGAATTGGTTTCTCTTAAACCCATGTAACAATTCATAGGTAATAATTACATGAGCCGATTTTACTTGATGATATAATTTTTATTGTTTTGAATATCCCAACGGGAATGTTTTAGTACTTTGAAATCGTCATTACTTTAATATGATGCATTTATTTCATCATAATAACATCACAGTCGATCAAGCAACGCCAATAACCGATGCATTTATGTTTTAATGAAGGCATGAAAAAAAAAAAAAATACAAATATATTCAATCTAAAAGAATCGGCATTTTATCCCGTGATAAATTCTTTAAAGATTTAAGAATAAAGTCTTTTAACAACGGTAGTTCGGCTTGTAAAACTTTGAAGTACATCATCTGACATTGATAGCAACCTAATTTTCCATCATCTTTACTTCAAAGAATATGTCGGACCAACTCGAACTGCCCATGAAAAAGTTTTTTTTATTGACGATATTAAGGATAGGTACATATTAAAAACGTAGGTGGTAAATTAAATTTCATCAAAAGTTGGGGGTAATCCATAGCAGGCGGAGTTTTACAGCTTCCGCGAACAATTTTTAATAAAAAAAAAAGGGACCACGCCGGTCTCAGCATTACCGCTTTTTTTACGGTTATAGCTCATCATTCTTGGGCTTGCTTTCTTTTTTGTATGTATTCATTACTCCCTTCTCTTAATAATTAAGTTAGTTGGAGAGCCAACTTAAATAACAAATGAAATGGATTTATTGCAAAATCCAATATACGTGTTCTATCCAGAGCTAAAGATGGCAGCATTGCCCATATGAGTGTTCATACTCGTTTTCTTTGTAACTGTTATTATTTTCGAGATATTCGACATTAAATATGAACAATTTCCGAAAAATTTATGTTTGTCTCCCTTTTTTTTTCAAAGTTATCTTTTGTGCTCAGCCCTTCGTTTTACAGGAAGATCGACTGAAATGAAGTTGTAGAAAATTCAATTTTATTCAAATGGATAAATTATTTTTCGACCAATTTATCTTCAACGGGTCAAAAGTTATGACAATTTGAAATTTTCTGCTGAATTTTGTAATTTTCTTTGGCCATTTTCGCTATTCGTAGATACAAGCTAGTATACCATCTATTTACATTTAGAAGTATATAGTGTATTAAAAATGAGGGAAAAATATTAAATTTTAAAATATTAAAGTTTTATTGATTAAAAAAATTATGCAACAAATGAAATGGATTTATTCTAAAATCAATATACGTAAATGGTTTAAATATTATATACTTATAAAATATAATAGTTATCCACTGTTACCAACTTTATTCACCGAAAATAGGCCTCATATTCCTGACATATCTTATTATATGTTACAAATTTGCAGTTTAATGGTAATGTATCTTAAGTTCGTTCTAACTGTCCATATTTGTTTTTTCTGTTACGTACTTAGAATTTTTATCCTATTTTGTCCTTTTTCTTTTTGAAAATTTATAAAATTTATTTGTTCAATTTCATTTTATCTGAATATTAACTACCTACTATTAGATTGTTTTATAATTTATCAAAATATCTTTATCCACCATGTCCCGGTTGTAGTTATCCATTCTATTCCTTTAATAGACATTTCTCTGCTCTTCCACCATATTAAATATCAACGTTATTGTGCATCGTCTTTGTTGGAATTGAAAAAGAATATATATAACCTTAATCATTTCCAAATAATTCTTCAATGATCTATAACCTACAGTTATTCACTACTAAAATCTATAAAAATTGTATTTCATTATAAATTATGAAAATCGCTAATTATTAGTTAAAAGAAAAAAAATTAAGTAAATTGAGTTGAACTGATAAATAACAATCTATATGTTAGCCATATTGTTCTTAGTACTTAAAACTAGGAAACCTGACTGACAGGAACGTCTTGTATGTAAATATATATGGATACGATTATATATGCATGTTTATTCACATATTAAATGTAACCATTAAAATATTATCTGCATAAAAAAATAGAAATTTTTTATAGGTGGTCATTTCAGAAATTTCTTCCATCAATGTCTTCCATTAAAATATTATTCTTTCTAAAAATAGATGTATTAATTACATTATTCAATTTAATCGTCTTTCTTACAACTGGAAATATCTCTGCTGGTTAGAAACTATTTTTCTTCCCACTACAATAGAAACAATCACATATCACAATCATTTATAAGCCTAACAAGTACAAAAACACACCTTCGTTATACCCACCAATCAACTTATTTCACATCTGCTCCAAAATATTCAAAAGCCTGTTATATAACAGACTTATTGATATAATAGCAAACAAGCACATTATGCCAGAGTATCAATTTGTTTTTACGACACAACATTATTACAAGTACACAGAGTGATGTACTACATATCCATCCCGCTAGAGCAGAAATTGTATGCAACTAGCGTTTTTCTGGACGTTGCTTAAGTGCTTGTCAGACTCTGTCACCCTGGGATTCTCTTTAACTAAAGACGATACTTACACTGACCTACCTATCTGATTCTTCAATCATTCCTTTCAAACAGATTTTTCTCCGTTCGGAGCTTTCTTTTATTTGGTATGTCTCATTTTATTTGGTAGTACCGCAAGTATTCCCTCGACTGCTCAACATACACACGCATCATTGCTTGCAGTTCTGACATTCTAACAGCGATTTATGTAAATGACACAGCAATTTTAGTTATACATGAAACTCCAACATATGCTTCACAAACCCTAAAACAGTATTTAATAAAATTATATGACTAGATTAAACTGAAAATCTCGATTAAATTACGACAAATCACAACACATCATATTTACTCTTCGCCATGAAACGTGTTCTCAAGTTTACATTGAAAACAGACACTGTACACTATCTTGGTACATATCAGCAGATTGCTGAAGAGGAGCAGGATGAGAGATCTATTTGATTAACAAATAATGTTGGTACCATGCCAGGAGGTGGTTCCGCTAGGTGTTGCTCACCCTCATACCGCCAATCCCAATATAAGTTATATATATATATATATATATATATATATATATATATATATATATATATATATATATATATATATATAATATATATGTATAAGAGATTTATATATAAATATATATATATATATATATATATATATATATATATATATATATATATATATATATAAGTGAAAATAGGTATTAGGTTTTTTTTTTTTAAATCGGACTGGTAGCGCCTGAAATTAGTGACTTCAAACATACAAACTTTTCAGTATTTTATGATAGTAAACAAGCATAAATAAATGAAGTTGCCATGACAACGGAACACACAAGTTGACCACTTTTTCTCTTAATTTATTTATTTATAAATGGTCCTAGCGGAATGTTGAAAAGTCTAAAACCATCATTATAGCTGTCTAACGCCATGCACTGCCTGACGCAAAAAGAAGTTTTCAAATCGGACTGGTAGTTCCTGAAATTAGTTCTTTCAAGCGTAAAAACTCTTCAGCCTTTATGTAACAGTATAGATTTGTAAATTACTGTACAGGAGTTTGCATTAAAACTAAATATCTTCTTTTTTTTTCCCATTTTTTTTTTATACCTATTTTATTACTATATTTTCGTTGGATTGTTTTTGCCGAATTTTGTTGATATCTCAAATTTAAGGCTGTAAATTATACATGTATTAAACAAATACTTAACGTAAAAATGACTTACCAAATCCTTTTGGTTAAAATAAAAATGTGCGAATATCCACAATCACAAACGTTAATAAAGCCTTAGTTGAAAGTTCAATAAAATTAATTTAGATTGTAATTCGATTATTTATCAACATTGATGGAATTTTATCAACATTGATGGAATTGGAATTTAATTAAAAAGTTCTGGAATATCCATTTGTTGAAATATTAATTAATAAAATTCATAGAGGAATATACAGCAAATAAAATTCATGAGGAAATCATTGCAAACATACTCAGCGCATTATACAATATCGTAATATGTGTTGTTTTTTTTTTCATACTTTGAAAATATGTGAGAAAGTACATTAATTTTATTTTGTACCGGACGAATTTTTATTCTATAAAATGTTTTTAAATAAAGTACTATATCATTATTTCCATCTTGGACGAGGCCTGCGTTCGGCAAGTAGCGGGAGGAAGAACACTGTCCAGTTAATGGAATAGAATTGAATGAAGGGAATTGGTCCGAATTGGGAATTTACGGCACTGACATTTATTACATAATGACCATCTCAATTACTCAGTAGCTTGAACAATAACTCGATCATCAACTCAAAATACTCCGCCTAATTCCAATTACGTCATAATATTGATGCACAATTAACGATTTTCCAAACGCTCTCTTAATAGGAATGTGCTTTGCAAATTAAAATCTTTAATCATATTTCTGATTATAATTTTTCCGCTTCTAACAGCGGTAAGGTCCCTCTAAATGTTTTTCATATATTCCTGAAGTAAATAATACCGTACTGATTGTTTTTGAAAGTGAGATTCGTACGAGTGATATACAAGAGAAAATATGGTAGATTTAACTTACACCTCCATATCTTTCTAAGATAAAGTTAAAATACATTATTTTTCGTTGATAGCTACAGAGTAGAGTCCAATCAAAATGTACTGAGCCATTTATACTGAAACATAAATATTAGTTGGTACAAAGAATAATTTATGAAACAAAATATTTTTAATTCTTAAATTTTATAATTTAATTTTTTTTTTACTAAAATATTATTTTTGAGTGAGACTTGTTAAGCATAATTAAAAAAATAAACTGTTTTCGTTTCAGTTGATTTCATTAGATTTAAAAAAAAAAAAAAAATAGAAAACACCAGAGCAATAGAGGTCAACATTTTTTTTTTTTGCTCATTATCGAATCACATCCAAAATAAATATTTAAAATTAATTAAGAAAATATAATTAAAAAACTTACAATTTGTTAAGAAATCACATAACACGCACGATTTTAAGTACTTACAAATTCATATTTCCATAGAACAGATTTTCTTAATTCCATTCAAAACTGCTTGTATTTCATTAGGCTAAGAGACTGGAATTTCAATGAATAAGCATTGAATTGGTATAGAACAGAGAAATCTTGGATTCACGTCCTACCTTCAAATAATTAGACATTGTTGTTTAATTGGAAAGTTCCACTTAACAGAGGTAAACAACATTTGCTAACATTGTGGCCTGCGCATGCTCACTGTATTCGTAACTTGATATTAATTCATAGCCTTTTAATCGGTTTGGATTAAACCTTTTTTAAATATGAGCTTCCTGTTCACAGATACAAGTGTGTTTTTTTTTTTATATAAATCCATTAATCAACTGAATGGACTGTTAAATTAATTTACTTAAATTAATTAATTAATACGAATTATTTTGGTATTAATAACAATATGAAGAGATTGTAGGACTAGATTTGTTGTTGTATATTAGGTTCAACACCCTTGTGTATTCTAAATATTGCAGAAAGGACAGATTATCCAACTGACAACCAATTTATTCTAACGAATGAAAAACAATATATATATATATATATATATATATATATATATATATATATATATTATTATTATTATTATTATTACGATCAATGCGGAAAAAAAAAATTTTCATTCTTATTGTGGGTGCATTTGAAGTTATATATATATATATATATATATATATATATATATATATATATATATATATATATATATATATATATATATATATATATATATATATGTATAACTTCAAATGCACACACAATAAGAATAAAAAAAAAATTTCCGCATTGATCGTAAAAATAATGAAGTTATATATGATTTAAATCTTTACGAATTATGAAATCAATAAATTACATTTCAATATATTTGCCCAAGTAGTTGCATCTACTTAAACGATTAAAGCTTTTCTAAACTTTTATAACTGTAAAAAAAATCTAATAATAAATAAGTAATCAATTATTTCACAGATTAATAAAATTAATTGAATTTAATCCGTAACTAATAATTTAATCTTTTATTTAGCTATATATGGCTGTGTGAGTATGATTGTGTGTGTGTGTGTTTTGTTTTTGTGATAACCATCTCACTTTGTTAGTTGCAACAGAAAATGGATAATTATTATAAAATATGAAAAAAAATTGATAATTAACTTAAGGAGAAATATTTTCTCAGTTTAAAAACAAATTTCACGAAATAACACTATTCTTGAAAATGTATAATATACCGTTGGAAAGCTGAAGATTTAAAAAAAAAAATAATATCTCATGGCATATGTCGTATAAGACAAGGGAGAGTAACGAAAAACACATAAAAAAAGTTATTATTGAAGTTAATAATTTCTACTTTTATATTATAAAAATGTTTTCATGGAAACTAACTTCTACTCAAAATAGAGTTGTAAGTGAAAGTTGTGTGATCCGCGCACCACATCAAAATTTTTTTTATCTTTTAGTGCTCGTTTGAAATAGGATATATTACTTTTTTATAAAAGTCATCTGGGATTTAAAAAAATCTGATATATTAGTATTTTATGTAAATTTTTTTCCCTCTTAAATTAATTAGCACTTGTTAACAGTATGTCGACAATCAGCAAATGAGATAATAATATATTTAACAATAACATGTGAGGCATGAGGAAGGATATTATCCAGTATTTCTTGGTTTGAATCTCTAACCTTTGGTAGATAAGAAAGAGATCTGTCATCCAGCACCTTTTTAGTCTCCTCGTAGTTAAGGACATGTCGGCCGTAGATATTTAAAGATAAATATCTTTAATCAGTATGTTGATATGTCCGTGAAATTTATTATAAAATTGTTGATAAAGTGTCCTTATATGATCATCGACTGTTTTTAGGTTGAAGTCAGTATGTAGAGTTTTTTTAGTAGCATACCAAGGTGTGTAAATATTAAAATGTGTTGTTATTTAGATACAAGTAATTGATAATAATTAATTTTTAATAATCAATTCAATACCAGTATATGTACAAATAAAAATGAAAACCATTTTCTTGAGAATCGTTCGATAAAAAAATTCAATCATAAAAAATTGTTCACTTGTACTCAGTAAAAGAAGTATTGTAACCCGAACATTTTTGGTTTTCATGTTTCAACGAAAATATCCATTTTAACCATCCCTAAATCCATTTTGACTAGTTTCGTCGTGACGTCTGTACGTACTTTCTGTAAGCCTTTCATAAAAAAATTATATTAAAATATAACGTAAAACATCTCACATTTGGTAAATTAGACTTATATATCAATACAAGTAATACAATAGAAGAGCCGAAAGGGGTACTTTACTTGAAGGTCATAATAAACTTACATCAAAAAGTATATCGACATTTAATACCGAGATTACATGGTTATAAAGGTTATAAACGCGATTTTTTTTTCCACTCTAATTAAACAATTTTATTAATTGATTTAAGCGTTAAAATTGAATGTAACATACTTTTTTCCCTCTCCAGTTATGAGCTGTACAAGTCTGCAGATGGAGAATAAGATATAAGCTAAGTGGATTCTTCCGCTTAAAATGTTGAGACCGTCGATTTCCAATGCTTTATTCTGTGACATAGACAGTTCTAATGTTGTCAAGGAACACGAAGAAATCTCTTGGAAACTTGCTACCTACTGAAAGACAACGACATATAATAACGGAATAAGACCTTTAGAAACACGAGCTTATGTGTGTGTGTGTGTGTGTGTGTGTGTTAATAGATGGACGTTGCGACTCCAGTATCGTTTTTGAGATACTGCTATCTTCGGAAACTAGTAACCAAATTCAGGGTCTCTTTTTGGCCCATCGAGGCGTACAAGGAAGTCATGGGGTGTCAATATCAGATATTTTTTAAAAGATTTAGGAATTTTATCGCATCTTCATAGCTAAAATTAATATTTAAAATTCAACAAAAATTAATGATCATAGGTTTCTCCCAAATTCATTGTTGTGGAAGAGATTTTTTGAGAGAAGGGAGGGTTTGAAATAAAAAAAAAAAAAAAAATTATAATTTAAAGAATATCATTCACCATATTTTAAATAAAAAGATAAAACATAGTAAATATGGTGTGTCCGAGCAAAATAGTATAGATCACATAATTCATTTATTAGCGCATTATTGAGAACAGAAATGGTGTCGAAGAATTGATTTTATTACTTAGAAATTACGTGTCTATTTTTTTAGATTCATTAACTCTGCTTTCTTGATGATTTCGTTACTTTCTGATAAATAAACATATTCCCTTTGTAGAAACTATTAAACTTTTTTTTTCTGTTTAGTGTTTTGCTCTTCGTTATATATCAAGATACGTTCCGCCCAATTTAAATTTAACTGTAATCGAAAAAGTCCTTTTTCTGAGAGTGGACGTAGAATTAATTGCACTGCCAGGTTCCTCTAAAACAAAAAATAAAAGTAAACAATAATAAAACATAAAATCCTTTTTTTTTTAAATCTATCTTTTATTTCTAAAAAAACAACCAACTGAATAATATAAGGTAATTTCATATTTCATAATGCCGTCCCTAAGGAGGTGATATCTAATTACACCAACCCACGGTCTATGTCAAGCCCGGTCAAGCTGGCTCCGGCTGGTAGTACCTTGTAAGGGCCCCCGTCAATAGGTGACTAGATCGAACTGGAAGCGTTCGTCAGCCGTGTTGAAGGCAGGTCTGCTAGGGTAGAGGACCCCGAATTCCACCTACTAGCGATGGACAACAGCTTCGCTAGTATCTTGGTAAGGCTGAAGATAAAAGACATCGGATAGGTTCACCTTGGATACTACTTGCAGGAAAACATGTACTGCGGGACTAAAAGTAGGGGTAGAGAAGGCTCTTTGCCGCAGTGAAGGCAATTTGTCTAGGAGAAGGCGAGCCCAAACTTAAATGGTCCACCGGGTTGAAATTGAATCAGAGGTGTCACGAGCCTCAATTCAGCAAAATGTATCGATGTGAAGCTTAATCCGCTTATTTAGTTTTCTTGAACTAATAACTATGAAGGTGGTGACTATCGATAGAATTCTTGTAGGGATCTATTCATATTTGGGGAGGCTCCAGTCAGCACTTATTCCTAGTATCGATAAAAGTAGTAATAATCAAAGAAAAAGCAGATTCCATACTACAGCTTTTAGAATAGGCCCTTGGAATGTCTTTTGCCTGTATAGGCCCGGAGTACTCACTTTGTTATTGTTTGTACTCACAAAGCGGCCAGGAGATGCGCTGGACAGGATCTGGAAGCATAGAAAAGATAAATCATGTAATATATTATATATTAATCTGCAATGTATTATATATTATATGTATCCTGCAAAAGCAAGGATGTTACGATTCTCACAGAAGGAAGAGAAATTGTGTAAAGAAAGAAAGAGCACTTTGAGGAGCAACTGCAGTTGCAAACAACCATTCCAAATCTAACCTTCAAGATGCTATATTGGGTTAAGGATGAAACTTCGGATGAGGATGAAATAATTATATGCCTTGATGGATTACAATAAAGCTCCTGGGCATGACGTTCTCTTGGCTGAGCTGTTCAAGCATGTATGAACCGACCTATTAAAATGTCTACAAGATCTCTTGTAGGACATTTGGACAGAAGAATCAATGCCCCATGCCTGGAAAAAGACCCTAATCTATCATGGACATAAAAAAGGAGATCAGCTCACTTGCGAAAACTATCTCGGTATTTCCCTCCTACTAATTGCATACAAGATATAATTTACTAATTCCACATGCAGAGTGGATTTCGTAAGGGCAAGTCTACCTGTATTAGTACCTGTATTAGTAAATCAGGTGTTTACTCTCCGTCAGATCCTAAGCCTATGATAGTGTTGATTGAAGCAAATTCTGCCGTGGATGAGCTAAATATCTCAGAAAAGATTATTCTTTATGTGATGAGGTGACAATGGATGGAGTTGAGTGCCTGATTAGAGTGCGGGCTGGCCTCAGCCAAACCTTTATTTTTGGTAGAGGTCTGAGGCTGGCGGATGCTCTGGACTGCCTGCTGTTCAACTTGGACCTTGAAGAAGTAGTGCGGAATCAGGCATTCAAAAGATGAAAAAATGTTTAATAGGTCTGTCCAGCTGTTAGACTTTGCAGATGAATTGGATATAGTAGGAAAATCCTTTAAAGACGTGCAGGAAACTTTCCAAGCACTGGAGCACGATGATAAACGGTTGGGCATGGAAATTGCTTCCAAGACAAAATGCATGGTAATGGGGCAGGAAGTAAAATCAAGGGAAAGTATAATGGTTGGTTCATATACTTTTAAACAAGTGAATGAATTTACATATCTTGGCTGTAATGTGAACGCTGACAATAATATAGCAGCTGAGATTAAAACGAGGGAAATTCTTCTCTGTCTTCACAAAACCCTCAGACGATCAATGCTGACATGTCGTTCGGAGACATGGACTATTTCCGAATTGGATGAACATGCACTATTACTTCATGAGAGGAATATACTGCGATCCATTTTTGGAGGAGTCTGCATTGGATGACCATTCCAGTTGTCCATTTCATTGAAAAAATTGGTCATATGGACTGGTCATATAGCTCCCATGAGATATACCGATATAGCAAGGAAGACCATGGTAGAAGTACTGCATGGAACCAGAAAACTTGGAAGATCAAAACTCCGCTGATCGGATTGAGTTACATATGATCCTACTTGGTGTTCCTAACTGATTAGTTAGTGGATAGAATGGGGATAACTGGCGGAGTCTGATCCAGGTGGCCGTCATCTAAAAATGGGTTGTGCGTTGAGAATAATTTCATATTAATCCCTAAAGTTCATATTAATTATTTTCATAGGATCGAAAAATAGATTCAAATTTTGGATGATAATTAGTTTGACATTTGTGAGCCAAAAATTATTGGTAATTATAATTGACATTTGAAAATTCAAATTCAAGAAAATAGAAATCCTAGAGTCTGCCCAGGATTAAAATTTGAAAATAATGCCAAATATGTTCTATTTATTTACATGGAAGTATTGCAGGTTATATTGCAGTTTCTTACAAGGTAAATATTATTGAGTTAATATTATTATAACACAAGTGTTAATATTATTGTTACAATAACCCCTTAAGAAGGTCAATATATTGAAGAAATTCGATATTGATCGTGAAAGAGAGGAAAGAGAGCCTACAATAATAATGGGTAACTTTATCACCACTCATGCAGTCATTGAATTTATTTTACCGAGCGGTTATATTGCGTTATCGTTTAAGCGAATTGAAATAAATTCTTCCTAAGATTGTCTGCTTAATTAATGTTGTAAAAAAACATTGAACTATTGCAGTAATTAACGAAGAACACTATGTAACATCAATCGATTCAAAACACAATACATAAGAATCATCTTGCAACTTGAGAAGACAAAACGTTCATTTCATCTTATGAAGGAGATTTCCCTTCTTTGCCGTATATCAACTTGAAATGAGAGGCAGGAGGTGAAGAAAAGACGATGAAAATGCCAGGAGGAGCCTGGTAATTCTATGCAGAGTATTTTCCGCTATTTTCCTGCGGGTCTGGAGTCGGGTCTGGATTGAATGCTTTTCGGCTCGCCTAACCTCAGGAATTCTATCTCCCGGATCGCTCAGCCAACTGAACACAATATACCCCCTCCATCTCCCGCTACATAAACTTTTAACAGTGTGTGACTTTTTTCCTCATCTAATACCCTCATCATTAAATGGATGTTCCTTTGAGGCAAATATTTCTTTGCAGTGCTATTTATTATATTTTCCCGAGCCGGAAGTTGAAGGTCGATTTTTTCTGAATAAATTAAGGAATTAATGATAACGTTTTCATATGGAACCATTACGGAAACAGTTCTTCAAAAGTGCACATTAAAAATTTTGTAAATAGTTGCAATTTCGTAACTATTAATAAAATATAATTAATAATATATAATATAATTTAAGTCGTGAGTTTAAATAAAAAAAAAATACAAAAACCATTGTTTTTCAAAAATCGTTTCATTAGCGTTCTTACACACTCTACCACTCGAGTACTTTTTAGTAACCTATATATATGTATATATGCATATGATTATAGATTCATATTTATTTTTAAAGTATTTATAAAGCATAGGTAATGCTGATGGTCACTACGTGTCTCAGTAAGAGACCAAGGAATTCCAAAAGTGGTCCATTTTTCTCCTGTGCTTTGCGCAGTTCTCGATTATGTGTTTAATTGTTAGGAATTGTTTGGCAATACTAACACATTGGTTGGTGGTCTTTTGCCATGAGATAGCCGAGGAAACTGTCATAGTCGGAGGTGAGCGATAACCACTCACTTCTTGACTATGCAGCATGAAGTCCATTGATTTACAGTTGGTTTTGCCAATCGTGGTTTACTCTCTCGTTCCATAATATTTTCCACTTCGTCCATATGATTTTTCCAAGAGTGCGAAACATTACAGCGCTGGAAAGGTGTGAACTTCCGACATTGTCTGATGTGTGTGCTTCAGTTGCTGCTCCATCAACCATCTCATTTTCTGTTATGCCAACATGACTTTGCATCGGTATGAAAAAAACCCATTCTGCTTGAACTTTTTAGTGTGTGCAGAAGATGAATTGTTTTTCTGAATATGGGCCGTTGAGTCATTGGAAAGCGCTGAGAAAATCCGGGCAGATTTGAACAGCATCTTCATTCACTGCCTGAAATTCTAAACAAGAGTGGTTCTAGGATAGCTGTCAATTCAACTGTAAATGTGGGACATGGGCTATTTAATTTAATTTTTTGCGATTTATTATTGTATACTATTGCATAAGATGCTGAATTAAATGTTGAATATGGATTCTTTTTTTTTTTTGCTGATCCATTCCAAATAAAACATACAGATCCGAAAGGACTTGTAATGTTCAATGATTGTGACAGCATGTAGTATACTTTAAATATTTTGATGAATTTAGGCCTAAGCGATAAGCATTCCTCATAATTTAAAGAATAGTGATAGTGCAATTTTCATAATGAAATTGGTGATAATAATTATTAAATTTTATCAAGGGGTGCTCATTTATATTTTATGTAAGTCCTGAAAATATTTAACTAAATGAGTACAGAGCCTGCTGACATTAATTATTTCGAAAGAGGAGATGAGATATCATTTAGAAACTGTTAAACCTGGGGGCTGACAGCCGTGATCCTTCGCTTCCGTCCATCTGTCAGCGGCCTTCGTACTCTACGCGTCTATTTCAGGCCGACAGGAAATATAGCACTTCTTAGCAGCGTCTCATCCCGCCCTTCCTTCATCAGATAAATAAGTGGAGATTAGCCAGAACTATTTATACAGACGCTTACTGTGTTATAGTAGTTTATACAGAACGCCGCTGTAAATGCGTGGCATTGTTCCATTGAAGTGCTTGATTAAGTATTCAGTGCATTTTAAATTAAACGGAATTAAGCTGTGTCGGAGACATGGTCCAGTGTTTAATGTAAAGACTTTGACGCTAATAGTAATTATTTCACGGAGAGCATGTTGTAGCAATAATTGAGCATTACAAATCCTTTCGGATCTGTATGTTTTATTTGGGCTGGAAACATTCTAATCTCCGGATCAACCAAAAAAAAAAAAAAAATCGAATAAACCAGTTATAACTGACAGAATGCATAGTGTTTCGATCAACATTTTTTGGTGATTATATATTGAAAAAAAATTATCCAATGGGCCCAAAGAACTGAGAAAAAAATAAAATATGCAGAAACTGATATATTTTATACATCGGGATTGGAAAATGATGGCATTTTCAAGCAATGCAAACTGTTTTTCAGAGTTAGTTAAAGGAATAATATATTTTTTTTTTTTTTTTTAAGTATTTAGTAAACTAGCCTTATTGATTTTTTCACAATAAAAATGATGACATATTCAACAAACCAAAAACCTGTATGCTGAAAATATAATCTAAAACAAATCAAAATAAGAAGTATTTCGCCCGGGCTCAAAATTCCTAGGCCACGAAATTACGCTTCGACTTGATGCTTTTTATCTTCAGTTTTCGATTTTATCGTTCATGGGCTCGTAAAAAAGAGGAGAGTTTCTTTTTTCAATACATATAAACCGTTATTGCATTAGCTTAGAATGTTTGTGTGGGAAAATGTGATTACAAAATATAAACGTTATGGAAAAACCTAGGTTCTAAAACACTGTAGAAACAAGAAAATCTTGTAGCTTCAAAACATTTACAGATCCTCTATGTTTTGCGCGAATCGATTTATAGGTTTCTGAATTATGGGCGGTCTTTAGAATCTTTAAAAAAATCATATGGTCTAAGCTTAGCGAAATCTGACACCAATTTTGTACGCAATTTATATATATATATATATATATATATATATATATATATATATATATATATATATATATATATATATATATATATATATATATATATATATATATATTGACTATGGAATTTTTTCTTTTTTTTTTCCTGTTTTAATTATCTGTTAACGCATATGTTCCTATATCATCTACTCTGAGGCTCTGAAGCCCACCTGAGATTGCCTGTAATTGTTATTCTAAAGGGACTTATCCCAGAATAAATAAAGAGTTTATTATTATTATTATTATTATTATTATTATTATATATACTGAGCTTCTTAGAAGAATTCTGTTTTTATAGTTTTCATTATTTATAATTTAATGGGCCCTTCAAATCACCCTGCATTTAATTATTTCATTTAAAATATTTGAAAACTAAAATTTACTACTTCTGGATCAGAAATAATGTTTCTATCTTACTTATAACACTTTGAACCCAGCCTTTAATTTTCAAATTAAATTTTTAAAATAATAATTTAAAGATTAATTTTTTTTTAATTTTTTCTTTTAATTAATTTCTTCTTCTTCCTCCCCGTGCCATTTCTATCGTGGAGGGGCCTCAATCCATCGCTACGTCAGCGTCACGGTCCTTACAGAGTTGCTTCATTTATTTGAGTGTTTTTCTTCTTTTTTCTTCCAATCCTCTGGATATATTCCTGGTACAAAATCCTAGGCATTCAGCGTGGCCTCTTGCCGGTGGGTCGAGCTTCCATTACTTTTCTAGGTTCCCGAACCTCGCTCATTCGACAAAAATGGCCAAACCAATTAAACTGTCGTTTCTCTAGGGTGGCTTTTAGTGGAGGAATTCTGAGCTCCTCCCTAATGCTTTCGTTTCTTACGCGGTCTCTTCGAGTTTTTCCTGCAACCTTCGGTAAGTACTTCATTTCGCCTGCACGTATTCGGCTAATCTGCTTGTCGAGCATAACCCAGCTCTCGCTTCCGCAGGTAAGATTAGAGAGGTGCACGGACTTGTAAATGTGGAGCTTGGTCTCCATATCCCGATGGCCAACGATGCTGTTGCATATGCTATAATAGATTTGGTTTGCTCTAACAATCCTATTCGCTATCTCCCAATCTATTCTGCCCTGGATGTTGTTTCCCAAATAGTCGAAGATGTCAACTACTTCGAAAACTACACCTCCACTGCCTCCTCCTCATCTCGAGAAAGGACCAGTATCTTACTCTTCGAGACATTAGTCATTCCTTTACTGTTTAGTTCCTCCTACCACTTCAGTAATGCTTGCTGTAGTTTCTCCTTTGTATCACATACGAGGACAATATCATCTGCATACAAATAGAGACTGGCTGAATATTGTCCTCATATTCCACTTTCCGATGGCTCTTCGGGCTGTTCGCCTTTTACAAATTTTATGGATTTCTTCCATAAATATAGTGAATAATAGTGGACTTAGTGTATCCCCTTGTTTGTTTGACTCTTTTATCAATAGGAAAAGGGGTAGACTCTGCTCCGTTGATCCTCACGACTCCTTTTGAATTATTGTATACCGACTGTATAGCAGCGATGAGATCCCTAGGTACATTTTTAGCTGCAAGAGCGTTCCATATCTCCTGACGCGGGACCGAGTTGAAGGCAGCCTTAAGGTCCAGAAAAGCTAGGTACGTGCTTCTGTCTCTGTCCCATGATTTTTCTAAAATGTTTCGTAGGACGAAGATATGGTCCTGGGTTTGCCTCCTCGATCTGCTCCTCCACAATCCGTCGTAGCCTATTCTCCAGAATGTAAGTGTACATTTTGTAGGCCACGGATAAGAGGCTAATTGGCCTATAGTTAACACACTCTGTTTGGCTGCCTTTTTTGTAGATTGGGATTATAACACTATATTACCCATCTTTCGGGATTGTCTTGGTGTCTCAAACTTTCTGAAATAGCCCTTGTAGCGGTTTAATCTCTGAATCGATTTAAAGGTTTCTGAATTACGGGCGGTCTAATCTAATCTAGTCTAGTCTAATCTAATCTAATATAAAAATTTAATTTTATAGGCTCTAAATTAGTCCATAATGATGAGAAAAAACAGAAAACATTATATGTACTAAACATTTTCAATAGTGCCTTGTTAAAAGTGTAGCCAAAAAATATTTGTTTTATGATTTGTTTTATTACCTGCTTGTATCTGAATACTTAGGGCCTCCTTAAATTTGAAGTTGAATCTGAAACTTCTATTCCAAGTTATGTTAAATTATAAATATTAAAAAAATTAAGATCAGACGTCATGTTCGTGTGGCCTTATTTCATTTCTGATGGTTGCGGCATGATACTCTGACAGCAATCAGTACCACTAGAAGAATATTTTGAGTTTAACCATTGAGTCTCTTTTGTACCTCTAACAAAATTACATGATTAATTTTTTTATGTCCATAAAAACTAAATATGCAGTACAAACAATAAAACTAAATCTACTAGAAATTTTACGTTAAATGGTTATTCGATAACAAAATATTTTCAAGTTAATAACTATTTTGGATTTTCTCATACCAAAAATGCCAAGCCATTTGGTTAGTAACCTGTACATCCTGTTTTAGTTGAAGTATATGATGGATTAGCCATTAAAAAAAGCACAAAAACAAAAGATATTTTGTTAATAATGATTTCCCAATATATTTTTCAGGTTTATATTATTTCTGTTTGAAATGCGATGATAACATTTTTCTAGTTTAATATTTTCAATAGAAAAGTTGTAAATTTTGTTGAGCATTTTGAGTTATTTGTTTTTTAAATGAATTAATTCCAATGTATCTAATATTAACATTAAAAGAAAAAAAATGTGTGTGCTCTTAATAAAAGTTTTCTATAATTTATTTTCATTTGTCACAGCGATGTAAAAATGCTAATTTTCGTCAATTGGAGTATTAACACTGCAGTCATTAGCTAAATCATTTTTCTAATTTGTTTGTGTTTATTTGTGCGCCAATTGATCTTAAAATTTCAACTTTTTATGATATTAGATAACCCTAAATCCAATGGTTGGATCCAGGTCCTTGGTTTTTGGGCTTTCTAATGTCATAAAAAGGCCTATTTGTAGACCGATTCAGGAAAACTACCAAAATATATTTAAAAAAGTAATTTGGGTTTATGGCCTTTTCAATTATTACATCAGAATAGTAAAGTCGATGAATCTCTAAGTTATAAATGCAGGATGAAAACCAATCAATTCTGGATTTTTCCCGACCCCACACATTCCACATCTGTTTTCATTCAAGAATTCCCCAGAGCAGAAGATTCCTGGAATCTTTCCAGTATAATCCCAGTCATCTACATTCGTTCCCCCAAATTAAGTTTTCTGCTCGGTCAAATTGAGTATTTACCAGCTTACGATGAGGACTTTTCTTTTCTTTTTCTTTTTTTTTTTTTTTGGTTTGAAATATAGAGGCTCTAATCTAATTTTCCAAGGCTCTAATGGAAATTAATGGTCATGACGTTAATGAAATTCCTCCCAGAAACTACTTCGCTCTATTCTTAGAAAACTACTTTAAAGGGATACTGAAAGAAGAATTAAAAGGACCGAGGATCTTAGTTAAATTTGTGATTGAAAATAAATCCTAAGACTCTGTTATATTTTTCATTCTCTTGAGATGTTGCATTGACTTTTCTTTTTGATATTTATAGTTATTTTCAGTACTTATAAAAAACTGACGAATCACCTTTGTATTAAGGAACTTTAACGCTTTTAATCAAAACTTAAGACGAATATGCAAATGAAAATGCAACAGCAAATTTGGAATGAAAAACAAAACTAAATAATCGATCTCATAATGATGATTATTCATAACTGAAGGGGAAAAAAAAAGTATTTTATACTCAATTTTAACACTGAAAACAAGTAATAAATTGTTGAATTAGAATAGAAAAAAAAATCGCGTTTATAACCTTTATCGCTGAACCAATATGATCTCTGTATTAAATGTCGATATACCTTTTGATATAAGTTTATTATGATCTACAAGTAAAGTACACCTTTCGGCTCTTTAATTTCAACCAAAATATATTATATTAGTTATATTTACATAAAAGTCTAATTTACCAAATTTGAGACGTTTTACATTATATTTTAATATAATTTTTGACGAATGTCTAATAAGAGCTCCAAGTAAAGTACCACTTCCGGTTTGCCGGATTTTTATTAGTATGTAAATTTTAAATACCAAATTTGAGAAGTTTTTCATTATATTTTAATAAATTTTTTATGAAAATCAGTAAAGAACTTCAAGTAAAGTACCACTTCCGGTAATCATGCAGTGACCAAAACGGGAGGTTCACACCTAGATGATATAATATGAAAGGAAGTAGAAAACAATAAATGATTATTAAGTAACAATGGCAGGCTTATCCTATCAGCTCGTAAATTCAACAAATTGTACCCGATATTCAAAGTTTGTTTGATTTAGGGTAAAACATATACGAATCTACAAATTTGAGATTCTAGAGATGTCGAGTTAATGGCATTTTTATTTTCCTAATTTTAATGGACTAATCTTTCTACTAGAAAAATAACAATTCGCTTTCGTTATCTGATGTACTCAAAAATCTTAAAATAGAGTCTAAAAGGATAGTAAATATAAATGAAAATAAATTCATTTCAATCAGATATACTCCAATTTTTATGACTTTAAAATAGTAAAACAGTTTCAATGCAATGACGAAATAGGCATATGGATTGATTATTGATGGATTGATTACCCCTGAAGATGGGTAAAAATCCCGAAACGTTGGTTGTGATAACGTTTGAGGCTTAACAAAACCATAATAAGGAAGAAGGGAAATGTTCACATCCTTTTATTGTATATAACAAGTAAGATGGATTTTTCGTATTTCCTTCCTTGGCTCACTTCAATTCAGCAGTTCAACATCATGCAGAATGGTTTAAAAAACAAATAATTCTGGATACGATTTGTGGACAACAAAAATGGAACGTGGTACTGAGCCTTCTTGAGACTTTGTGGTTCGATCGTATTGAAGGGATATATTTGCTGCATCAGAAGAGGCGTTGTTGCGCACAAGGCCATAAGGATTGACTTCTATTCCATATCAGACCCGCGTAATAATTCTTCAGCTTCATACACAAGCCACAATATGTAGTTACTCTGTTATATGGCCATTCTTTCTCTTGTTTCAGTACGTAAGAGCGTTGTATGCAACACACAACTGCACTTGGTTTCTCTGGTTTTCTCTGACTACCCTCAATTGAACCAATATACTTAGGGAGTAAATGGAAGTAGAATATTCATGATTTTAGATGATTTTGAGCAGTTAACTGTTTATAAAACAAAATAATCTAAATATGTCGACTTGTTACTTTCAGTAGTAAGTTCCAAAACTTATCTCACGTCATCAAAACTGCTCTTGTCTGATTTTGTTTGAATGGAATTTTATTAATTAGTTTCTTTGTTCCACTTTAAATCAATTGATTTAATATATTTTACAATGGATTAGGCTCTTTACTACTCAAACCTATGTGAGATAGAGTAAATTATTATTACAAGTTTTTTAACTTGAGTTTGTTCCGGACTTCTTAAAAAGTTTTGTGTGAGGATCGGTGTACCATTATTTGGATATTGATATTGTTTTGCCTAATCGCTTTTGATATTAAAATTTTTCAAAATAAAATTTGCCTTAAATCTTCCCATTTTCGACTACTAAAAGCGCGATAATAAGTTGTTGCCAAGAGTTTTGCCTTGCCCTAAGACACAATAGCTGTGAGAGCCTAGAGACAAGAGAGACATAATAAACAACCTATTGTGCCGTGACAATGGAGAATGTGCTACGGTTACCTGCAAATTTCCTTCGTCGTTCCTTTGATTGCCTCAAATATCCAGCCCTCATTATCCTTAATGCTTCTTCTGCTGCATTAGCCCTTCTTCATCAGCCTCCTCTTAATCCTGCCGTTGGGCGTTGGTTTTTGTGCTATTCAGTCTGGTTGTGTCCTTCTTATTCCAGAATTTATTTTTTCCCTTGTCATAGTTGAATGTCACCCTCATTTATCCACCCTAGAGATCGAATTGACTGTATCTCTATCAGTCTAGCTACAAATGAAAAAAATTATTGGGATCAATTAATTACCTTTAGGATTTCGCAGGTATTAACGTAACGTACAAACTAATTCATGTATATATAAACGTATATAGAAGGATTAATTTATTAAAGCATTTAAGAGGACTTAAATATATATATATATATATATATATATATATATATATATATATATATATATATATATATATATATATATATATATATATATATATATGTATATATATGTATATATATATACATATATATATATATATATATATATATATATATATATATATATATATATATATATACATATATATATATACATATATATACATATATACATATATATACATATATATATATATATATATATATATATATATATATATATATATATATATATATATATATATATACTAAATTGTAATAATCCTTATATTAGATTTCCATTTAACTTAATTTTATTATTTATTTACTTATTAAATCTCTTATTAAATTTATTGGTTAAGTTTCTCTTTCATCAAGATTTAGGTTAATTTTAGTTGCCTAATTTTATTTTAGAGACTGTAACTCTAGCACAAGGGTAACCTAATAACCTAATGAGCCATGCGTTAATATTATACATTAAACAAAAAATATTATTTTTGCATGCTTAAGGTCAGAATACATATGTATTCTATATAGAGCACAGGATCGTGGAGATTGGTTGGCTGTGGTGGAGGAGGCCTGGGTTCTAGCAGGACCGTAGTATATATATATATATATATATATATATATATATATATATATATATATATATATATATATATATATATATATATATATTTATATAATTATTATTATGATTTTATTTTCACGGCACTACGGTCCTGCTAGAACCCAGGCCTCCTCCACCACAGCCAATCTCCACGATCCTGTGCTCTCTCCCTCCACCTTCGGGCACCCAGCCGCCTCAGATCATCCTCCACATCGTCCAGCCATTTGATCCGAAGGCTGCCTCTTCTTCGCTAGCCGTCCGGTTTCACATGGTTACCACTGGAATCACTATGGTTTTGTAGAGAAGAATTTTTATTCTATTAGAGATTGATCTAAACTTCAACACTCTTTGCAGTGAGAAATATCATCTATTTCCTGCTGCTATCTTGGCCTTTATTTCGTTTTCTACTTTGTAGTCGTCTGTAACTAAGCTTCACAGGTACTTGAATTGGTTATAGGTCTAAAGCAGTGCATTTTATTTCTCCATTCACTTCCTTTTCCCTTCTTACACTTTTTATATACACTGTCTTATTTTCATTAACTCTAAGACCCAAGTTAGCAGCTGCCTCTTCGAATTCCTGAAATGTTCTTGATAATGTTGTCTGGGTTCTAGCGGGAATGACAACATCATCGGTGTATACCAGATGTTGCGACAGGCGATTGTAGATGTTACCTCCTGGATTTGTTCTAATAGAATGAATAGCTACTTCCAGGGCTAGATTAAAATGAAGGAGAGCTGGAGGGTCATCCTGCCTTAAGCCATTATCCATTTCAAATTCCTCATACAGCAAATGTCCAAGTTTGACTCGACAGTTAGTCTTCATTAGCGTCATTTTTGTCAGTTTGATTAGTTTCTTGGGTATGCCTAAATCTACCATAGCTTTCAAAAGTCCTCTGTCCGCACTATCATAGGCTTGTTTGAAGTCCACAAAGAGAAGATGCATATCTATGTTGAATTCATAGCACTTTTCTGTTGCCTGCCTCAGGGAAAATATCTTGTCAACTGTTGATCTTCCGGGCCTAAAGCCTCCCTAATATTATTCTATAATATACATACAAAATTTTATTTATTTTGGGTTCTTACTTTACGATTTTGAACATTTTGGTGTGGCGTAGAAGTAACGTAGCATTATTAAGTAATATGTAGGGAGCGAGATATCTCTGTGGGTTGGGTACTTTGCTACCAATCTCTAGGTTCCGGGTTCGAGAGACTGGCAGTGGCAGATAATTATTTATTCTGTTTCCAGCCGTGGGGCGGCGCTATGGGATCGGGATACCCTTCTGAGGCTCACCCAACCTCTATAAATTGGTGGGTATCCTTAATTTGGGAAAAAAACAGTGGGGTTGAGCTGACCTTTGCCGATCCACCTCCTCGCACAACCGTTGGCTTAGAAACAGTACGGTCCTTACCAAGTATTTGTACTAAACTGCAGACCCTCCACGGGTTGTAGTGCTACAGGTTTAATAATAAGTTATTTAGTAATAAATTATGCAGTACCTATCTATTAGTTTCTTGTTTAAAATTAATATAATTAAAAAAATAAGAAAGAAATAACAAAGTTATATGAAATGAAACTACAGCAATAGTTCCATTGCTGCTTAAGGAGGATAATGTCTTCACAGTGAGAGAAGAGAATAACATACAAACATTGATAACTATCTTGAATGTCTGGTGGCAAGGCTTAGAGCTAACATAATCAAACTTTAAAAAAAAAGGATAAAGTAAAATTAAAAATAATTATCCACTTTGTATAAAACCGAAAACTAGCCTTCTACTAATAAGTAATGATAAACAATCAAATAACTACAACAACCAAAAAATACAATTTGATTTTTCATATTATACAACACTTCTACATACATTCCGGTTATATTTCAAAAATAGGGAATCGCAGTACCTCCAAGAAACCGAGATTTTTTTATGCATCTACGAGAAATTTGTTCATTGATTTTAATAAAGAATTGTTTTAGATTGTTTTAACAATAATTTGTCATATGTAAATATGTTTTTAACATTAAAAACTTCATTCCCCCGCATGTACCATTGCTTGAATTTTCTATATTGAGTTAGTTCAGTAGCCATAAAGCCTAACCTATCGCTATCAAAACAAGTTAGGTGCACAGACAAGCTCAGTATTTTCAGAAAAGACAAACAAATTCGTCATAGAATGGTAACGTCGATATTTAGTTAAATTAATTGCTTGTCCTCGACCATGCACTTCACTCCGCCACTTTTTCAAAAACGGGTGCCACTAAACTCAAAGTTTTCTACAGGTGAGGAAAACAGTTGGCAGGCCTTACCGGTTCCTTCCGAACCAAATTGTAACCGATGTTGAAAAAAACGTCCATTAACTTGCTGTGACTGTGAGATGTTAAGTTAAAAAACATGCTTGTGTTTGATGATTTTCACTGTCTCACTTGCTCATAGAATAGAGAAAGTAAATTAAATATTCGATGAATTTCTATTGTAGTGCTTCAGGTTTTATGGGATGTGGTGTGGAGTGAATAGGAGGCTCTAAAGTTAAGACCTAATCAGTGATGACAATAACCATGAATAATTATAAAAACCTCATTCCCTCGCATCTCATTTCCTCACTTTTAACTCCCTCACTCATAATAAAATTTTACTAAAAGTTACTTACAAAAATGTTTATCTACCCGTTTTAATAAAAATAAATGAACAACTGAGAGTGGTTTACTTGTCAAGTTTAATCTGATGCTACCGTCTACTAATTAGAAAATTTGTCTTAAAAAGTGATTTATTTTATTAAATTATAATAATAGTTTACTATCAATTATTGAAACTAAAGATATTTCAATAAAACTAACATTTTTTTATTGTATTGTCATAATTTGGTTGTATTATTTATTCAGCCTCACTTCTCCACTCTACTATGCTCACTTCTGCACTTACACCCTCATTCCATTACTTTTGAAAATTGGAATATTTTGATTTTTCTTCCTGTCTAGAAACAATTACGATGGGATATTTTTAAATCAGCATCTGAATTGCAATTAAAATCAATAAAAAAATCAAAAACAAAGCTATCTGAAGTAATACGAAAATGACTAGCAAGTCTCCCTACTTTAGAAAAACGACCCAAATATCATTTATTCACAATTTCATTTATATTATATTAATAATATGTGTTTAACTTATAATCAATGATTCCTTTAACTATGAATCACATAGTTACACTCTTATAATCGGCTATTGAGCTTCGGTGAAACTTAGTGCACACTTGTCCTCCTAGGATCAATGCTTTTGGGGTAAATCAGACCCTAATCTTTGAGGTCATCATGGTTTTTAGTTTTTTGAAGTAACTTGGCACCAGTTTTTCTCATTGTTCAGCTGAAATGCTGTTGAGTAAATTAGTCACTTCAAATCTCCTTCTAGTAATGTGGAGAAGTTCCTAATTACTTTAGAACGATTTGGCTGATTTTCGTGCGGCATGGTAAGCATTTTTATTACATCAAGTCGACAAACTAATTCATTTGGAGTTAATCAACTCCATTTTAGGAGGAGGGGTGTGCGTCATCAAGACTTTATAACGATTGGGATAAATTTATGAAAAATAATTTCTTAAAAACTTATTTTCGTTTTTGTTTTTTTTAATACTATGGAATTTTTCTTTATTCATTAACTAAGAGGCTGATAACTTGTCTGAAAGAGTTTTACCATGTTTTGCAAGCCTAAGTATAGGTTTTTGAACGGAATTAAATTTCTGTCAATCAAAAGAGAATGAGTTAAATAATAATAGGAACAATTTGTACTTACAACATTGTTGATCACAATGTAAATATTTAACGCTAAAATAGTTGATAATTCTTAGTATATAAGTAACTTATGATGAAAATATATGTAGTATACACTTCTAGGTAATGTTTTCGAACCATATAAAGCTCTTTTTTTCTTTTTACTTCCTTGTACGAAGTAAAGGAAGTACTGTAATCGCGAAAATTTTCGGTTTTCAGATTTCAACGGAAATATCCATTTTGACCATCCCTGAATCCATTTTGACTAGTTTCGTCGTGGCGTCTGTACGTATGTTCGTTCGTATTTCGCATAACTCAAAAAAGGTTAGCCGTAGAAAGTTGAAATTTTGTATTTCGAATTTTTGTAAAATCTAGTTGTGAACCTCCCTTTTTGGTGACTGCTTAATCACCGTAAGTGTTACTTTACTTGAAGGTCATAATTGATTTCCATCAAAAATTATATTAAAATGCTTTGCAAAACTTCTCAAATTTGGAATTTCTAACTTATATATTGGTTTAAATAACATAATAGATTTTGGTGTAAATTGGAAAACCGGAAGCGGTACTTTACTTGAAGGTCATATTAGACTTTCATCAAAAATTATATTAAAATATAATGTAAAACATCTCAAATTTGGTAAATAGGACTTTTATATTGATGTGAATGTATTTACTATATTTTGATTAAAATTAGTGAGCCGAAAATGGTACTTTTCTTGAAGATCAAAATAAGCTTACATCAAAAATTATATTTAAATTAAATACATAAATCATATGTTTCGGTAATAAAGGTCACAAACGCAATTTGGTTTCCAATCCAATTAAACATTTTTCATATAAACACATTTTTAAACACATCAGATATTTTTTTCTTATTCGATGTTTTGATTATTCGTGCATTGGAATGTTAAAACTTAAAAACCTTGAAAATTTTGAGGGGGGAGTTAAAAAATGTTTGTTGATTGCAAAAGTTCAAAAACAAGAAACAGGTTCAAATAATTAATAAATAGTTAAGCTGATTTCTCAGTTAAGGTGATTTATATTTATCTCAATTACGTAACCCAAACCATTTTTCAGGAGTAGAGATGTTAGATGATTAAATAGTCGGAGTAATTAATTTTAAAATCTAATATTTATAAATTAAACATACCTAATATGCTTTAATTAAAATGGAACATTTAATTGAGATTCCCGAACAATGGTTTTGGTATAATTTATTGTTGTATAATTACCATTTCAAACGGACTTATCTATTGAATTGATGCAATCTTTAATTATAACAAATACTTAATTAGGTTTCTAATTAAACAACTTCCAAGTAGATTTCCGTTTAATTGAAAAAGTGTTTATTGTAGAAGAGAATAATAAAGTTCTGTTTCTTTCCGCTCAGACGTGAGGATTTTCCCGTTATTCGAATTCCCTGGCAAACAGCGGTTTATTAGGTTTTCCAACATCGTGCTGGCTAGTGAAAGCTTTAGATTTCATCTGCCATAGGAAAGTTTATCTATAAGCCGAATCCATACGTCAAGTTGAAGCGCGGTCCTGAACTTTTCCAGTTGCGGTCCGATCCGACCCTCGATGACCTCCATAAGTCACTCCGTCTTCGGCCTAATTCGACGCCCACTGACGCCTGTCCGTTTGGAATTACCTGGACTGATTATCTGCCCTCTGGTGAAATGTGCCTAATTCAGTTCTATTGGGGTTCGAATAGAGTGAAGGATAAAATTATATCTTATGGAATATACGTCAATACAAATTGTTTAAATGACATCTTTAAACTAGATAGAAACAAACGACTAATATTTTTATTTATCTGATTCTATTATTATTTTTCCTCTATCCCTAATGGCTCACAATCCTCCCCGTCCAAAAACCCTAAACCCTATGCTTACTAAAAAAAGATAAATTAATGATAGACATGATCTATCCAAATTAAGTAGGAAGATTATAATAATATTAAGTAAGTAAGTAACGATTACCTTCCATTTTCTTCTTTTTATTGTGATATAGATAATACAATGCATTCAATAATAATAATAATAATAGTAACATTCGAAGAAAAGATAAATATCTAGGTCTGGCAGATAATATTATAAAGATGTTTGTAGCATATAAGCATTCAAATATAATGTCAAAAGGGAATATAACCAAAGTTAAAAATATTTCAGGGAACCCAAAAATATGCATGATTCAGGCATATTCTTTCAAAACAATTATTATTGCATCAGAATTTTCTAAAACGAATTAGAATTAGGTTTGTAAAATATCGTTTGGCATTTCTAAATACCAAAGTCATAAAAAATTTAAATTCATTGTTTATAACATGCGCCAACAATTATTTTAACTGAAATGATTTCGGCATAGGTCAATGACGGTGTATGATTTACGATACGCACTTACAATAAAAGCACCTTGCACGAGTTAAAAAGAAAAATAAATTAAACTGTAAATTCCTTGAAACAAAATAACAGATAGTGAAGGGGGAGGATGAAGTAGTAGAGTAAAATTTGTATTTAAAAAAACTTAATAATAGCCGATAATAGAACAATGTAATTATTTTCGTTTTTATTTTGTCATAAAAATGTATGGGTAGGTGTTTGTATTTCAACATCCGGGAACAAGTTTCACAAACGGTATACCTAATAAGTTCAAATTTGTAATGGTAATTGGAATAATCAGATTGAAAATGGTAAATGTTAAAAAAATGGTAAATGGAGATTGTACAACTTCCATTTCCATTTCGTTTCATGCCAAGGATTTTTTCTCGATGCTGCCGTATTTACTTCAGAATATTTCTTCATTATTAAAAAAAAAAAGGTTAAACACAATAAGATAACATTAAAATTTCCTGCAGTCCATTGTTACTTTGTTACGTGGCGCTCCAAGCTACTTTTTTGATAAACTGGGATGTACCCCTTATGCACTGGTACTAGTCAGTATTATCAGTGTAAAGGCGGGGGTACTGACAAAGTCCGGCAAGTGGGGCTAATGATCCTTTTTGCCTACCCCGGCGGTGGTAACCAATAGAGAAAACCTATTTGCCTTCCATGTCGAACCTTCTGATTTTTCCGATGAAGTTCAGAAGGGACGTCATTCGATGGAGGGAGCCTCTTGTTCTCGGATTCTGTCAGATCCAAGCGGTCTATATCTTAATGACGCGCATCTACTGCACTCACAGATCTTTAAGTGTCTTTTAAGCCTGCAATGACCTGTGAGTATATAAGCAGTCGGAGTTCCTCAGGACCTCGGAGAGGCCCAGAAGGCTCCAACAGGAAATAGTTTTTTATTTAGTAACTTAGCCTGTCTGAGACCTACGCACTCCCTCCACTCCTTACATGCTATTCTACATATCTAGTCGTTGGCCTTCTTTCGCTGATGCCTTTTAGAGTTGCCTAACAAAGGTTCAGGCTCCAATTTAGTGTTCTCAGCGCCTTTCCTTGGATGCTGGTCAGCCATCTCGTTGCCTTCGATCCTTTTTGTCCAGGAACCGATACTAATTTTAAACTCTTAGAGCAGGAGAGTAAATCCAATGCCTGCTTGCACTCTTTCACCAGTGCGGAATTTACCCTAGTGGATTCCAGGGCTTGGTGAGCTCACTGACTGAATAGATAGTAATACCAGCCCTGTCAGAGCTAATAACTTCCGTGCATGTAACTCCGGACAATATTTCGAACATTTCTACTTGGAGCTCAGTAAGGTTTGCCCAATAGAAGACTCAACTTAATGCCTAAATCCTCTATGTAGACTCTTGCTCCAGCTAGGCCGGTCATTTCCTAGATCCATCCGTGAAACACCCCTTATGTAACTCAACTTAAACTTTGACGGGAAAATTAGATTGGATTTTCTACCTCTTAGGAGGTTGAAGACGTACCACCTTGAAGAGGACGGTTAACGGTGAGGAAAACTTTGCAATATCCAAAATGACAAAAATGGATTTATCCTCTTTTGCATTTCCACGCCTCAAATATATCAGCAATATGAAAGGTAGTACAGATGATTTTGATTATAATTCCTTTTTTTCCATAGCCCCTTATTACGCTTCTGAAAACTTTATTGTCTGATAGATTGATTCTTCTTTTTCAGTATTTATGACCAGGATAAACAAATTATAAATAATAAGAAATAATGTGCAAATAGCGGGAAGGTTCACATAGGAGAAACCACTTTTCACAGAAACAAGTGTTGCACAGTATATCTTGCACAGTAACTGTAAAACTGTCAAAAATACAAACACAGAAGCACTTGTCTTTCATAGTATTCAATTACAATATAGGTAAATTTTATTTTGATAGATCTAATATTATACAGTACATAAAGAGTAATAAATAGATAAATAAATAAATTATTAAAAGCTATTCACTTTACTAAAAATAACTAAATAACTGTTAATTATAAAACTGAGGCTAGAAATTTGGGAGCTTATTATATTATGCTGATATAAAAAAAAAATGTTAATCATAATTAAAACAATAATATAAATATAAATAATTATATAAGAAATAAAAATTGGTGACAAAAATTAATATTTAAATAGAACGACATTATTAATTATTACTAATTTTTAAAATTTAAAATTTTCAAATGTTATAAAACAATTTTGTTTGAGAAAAATTATATCTTATAATAAATATTAGATAAGAAATATATAGCAACATGGACATTTCAGTAATTAATGTCATATGGCAAGTTTAGCTAATAGCCAAGAACCTTGAAAAAAAGTAATTTCTATAATTTGACTGGATAATATGATATTGTTAGTTTTTGGCAAAAGAAGTATTATTGAAAAATATTAGATAATAAGTTATATATACTAATAAAACCTAATGGATTTACAAATTATGTATGGTTAATTGTCTGAAGTTATTTTTAAGTAAATGTTCTGAGGATGGGGACTGATCTCCAAAACGATAACACACTGTAAAATATAGAATAAAGAAGATAACGTTGTTTGCTAACTTTAAATTAACGACCATTATCATAGACAAGCTTCCTAATGTTTTACATCTTAAGGTGATCACGGAAAAACATGCTTCAAATATATTAATACCAAAAATAGATAATTCACTATTATAATTTTCACCAAATGTGGTATACGCAATGAAACCATGAGTCTCGATTATTTTGACATCGCTCATTCACATAAAGATTTTATCTCTATGTTTCATAAAACAGTGAAATCATAATTGAATGAATAAAACTGATCATAAAGTACAATTTTTATTGGATCTAACACTTAATAATCATAGTTTTAAAAAGTGTTTGCGATATAAATAAGTAATTCTAATAAATAAGTAATTCTAAAATAGAAGATTCATATTGCATCTTTACTAGGCATAACATGCAAAACTATCAGTATTTATTTGAATAACTGAACGCTAATACTTCTCTAAGAACTAAATAAATCCACAGAACACTAATTTAAAAATTTAATGTTAGTATATTCCGCCTTGAGATGTTATAGGCAAAGGTAAACATTTGATAAGATTAAATATAAAAACCTTAAAGTACCATAACAATTTACCAGTTTGTCATAATAAGCGACCTTATAAGCAAAATAAATTGCTTTGATCTAATTATAAATATTTTTTTAATCTGAAAAGTGCTGCGAATTATTATATTATGGTTTATTATTTTCAGTAATTTAGATGGACAACTTCACACATGTAACAATTTGGTCACTACAGCACTAAGATTCAGAAACTGTCCGATAAATCTACATTACATGTCTATTTGAAAGTAGTGCTATAATTACATCAAAGTAGCCAAATATAAGAGAAACACATCTGTGAGGTGGACCATGGTTATAGAAAATTTTTTTTTTCCTGCGTTTGTTATAATGATTCGATATTAAATATACATTTGTCTCTATCTTCATATGGGGTAGATATGAGCATCTGAAACTTCAAATCGGGAACCATTTTAAAACAAAGAGGCGGATGGTAATGTCTACTTCTGAGGATCGACCTGTGTTGACCTATGAATTTGCTACCAAATCTAAAAGACGTTCGGCCCGATGGTTTCGAGAAAAAGCCGCGGACGGAGGACGCTCGGATTTTATTTAATTCGATGTTTTGATTCTACGTATCTTGAAACGGAACACTCCGAATTTTGAAGGTGGGGCACAGGGAAGGATTCCAAAGTTTTATAATTGAAAATAATTAACCAAAATTGGTGATCGGACTGCTGTTGAAATGAAGGCCATATTTGTAGACCAATTTAAGTATTATTAAAGTCAAATCTCTTTGACTTTACTGAATTCAAGATGTTACTCTTTTATGTTTTAAAATCGATTACACCAAACCTAAATTTCTTTGGGCCATTCCACAATACCAGTGTTTCGTTGTGATCCAGGCTTAAAAAATACTGATATTAATGTTTCCAGCACTTGGAAATGGTTTTTAGAGCGGGGATCAAACTACACATTAAAAATCAACGAGACGTTTAAAGGATTAATTTTAATGCAATAAAGACTCAAAACGAATACTACTAGCTGGTTTAAGTTGTAATTATTTATCAAAAAGATTAATTAAGAACCAGATTGAATTCTAGAAGCTCAGAAAGATAGAGACGAAATAATAATCAGTCAGTTTAAAATTGTTATTAAATTGCAAATGATAAATCATAATTTATCTTCATGTAAGAAGACGTTGTGAAGCACTCACTGATGAAGGTATTATCTTGAGAAGATGAAACTGTTTTAGGATTCCCTCTGTCATCTGTGTTTAGAAGACGAAGAGCTGGTTGAACATATTCTTGGTTAATGTGAAGTCCTCGCCTTTTTCAGAATGGCAGCAAGTGGTTAGGTCATTTTTACTTCCTTGTATCCAGTAAAGAAAATATTGTAATCGCGAAAATTTTCGGTTATCAGATTTCAACGTAAAAACCATTTTGACCATCCCTGAATCCATTTTGACTAGTTTCGTCGTGACGTCTGTAAGTGCAAAAAGCCTAAGTATAGGTTTTTGAACGGAATTAAATTTCTGTCAATCAAAAGAGAATGAGTTAAATAATAATAGGAACAATTTGTACTTACAACATTGTTTTGTATCAAAAATTTTGATCACAATGTAAATATTTAACGCTAAAATAGTAGATAATTCTAAGTATATAAGTAGTTACTTAGACGTTATATATATATATATATATATATATATATATATATATATATATATATATATATGGCCCGTCTCAAAGGCGGTTTTAATCCTTGGAGAAAAACATAATATCTATTTGTTCCTTATAAGTTTATGATGAAAATATATGTATTATACACTTCTAGGTAATGTTTTTGAACCATATAAAGCTCTTTTTTTCTTTTTACTTCCTTGTACGAAGTAAAGGAAGTACTGTAATCCCGAAAATTTTCGGTTTTCAGATTTCAACGGAAATATCCATTTTGACCATCCCTGAATCCATTTTGACTAGTTTCGTCGTGGCGTCTGTACGTATGTTCGTACGTATCGGCATAACTCAACAACGGTTAGCCGAAATTTTGTATTTAGGATTACTGTTGTGAATCTAGTTTTAAACCTCTCTTTTTGGTCATGCATGATTACCAAAAGTGATACTTTACTTGTAGGTCAGTATTGATTTTCATCAAAAATAATATTAAAATATAATGCAAAACTTATCAGATTTGATATTTAAGACTTACATATTAATATAAATAACTCAATAAATTTTGTTTAAAATTGGCAAATCGAGAGTAGTACTTTACTTAAAGGTCAAATTAGACTTTCATCAAAAACTACTTAAAAATATAATGTAAAACAACTCAAATTTGTTAAATTAGACTTTTATATCAATATAAATAGTTTAATAGATTTCGGTTGAAATTGAATTGCCAAAAGGGGTACTATGCCAGAAGATCATAATAAACTTACATCAAAAGGTATTTAGACATTTAATATATTGATCAAATTGTTGGGTAATGAAGGTTATAAACGCGGTTTTTTTTTCCACTCTAATTAAGCAACTTTACTACTTCTTTTAGGTGTTAAAAGTGAGCTTAAAATACCTTTTGTTCCTCTCCATTTATGAGCTGAACAAGTTTGCAGCAGGTGCATAAGATAGAAGTTAATTTTTCCGCTTAAAATGTCGAAACCATCGATTTCCAATGCTTTATCTAGTGACAGTTCTAATGCTGTCACGGAACACGAAGAAATCTCTTGGAAACTTCTTACCTACTGAAAGAAAATGACATGTAATAACGGAATGAGACCTCCAGAAACAAGAGCTTGTGTGTGTGTAATTGTGTCAATAGATGCATGTGGCGACGTCGAGTGTCGTTTTTGAGATTTTGCAATCTTCGGAAACTATTATGCAAATTCTGGATCACTTTTTGAGCCAATGATTTATAGTTTAATTGACGTACAAGGAAGTCATGTGTTGTCAACATCCGATATTTTTTAATATACTGAAGATAGATAAATTACTGCTGGAGCAACTCTCTGAGATTTAATAGACTTCATCAAAAAGTTCATGGCTTGTCGTAAGATTCAAGTGAGTTGAATTAAGAATTAGAAATAGGTTAATTATGAACATTTAACTTGTACAGTAAATAGTTCATAATACATCATTACCTTATATGGCATATGTATATATATATATATGGCCCGTCTCAAAGGCGGTTTTAATCCTTGGAGAAACATAATATCTATTTGTTCCTTAAAATACTAATGACGTGATAAATGAAGTTTTTTTTTCTCCCACCCCAAAGTGAGATTAATAAAAGTTAACCTAATGATGTTTGTCTAGTGAACATACTTCCTCAAGTATGAAGTTGTCATTACAAGGAATGTATAAATATAAGTACCTATTATTTCTCTGTTTTTGTACAATCTTGGTTTTTTTAATGGTGTACTTTTTATTTTTTCTTGATACCATTCTGCTGAGGTGGATATCTGCTGAAGACAAATCGGACATGAGCTATCGCGAATCACCCTCCGACCTATCACATATCCTCTAGATAATGGAATATCGGCGATAGGCTTCCGATTGAAACTGTGATCCTTTAGGGCAGGAAGATAATCCCCACTAAGAAGGATTCGGTAGGAAGGGATACGAAGGCAGGCCCTGGTAGTGGCCATAAAAAGGCACTCAGGAGCCTAATGACACTTATAAAAAGGGCAAGCAACTTTGTGGTCGGCAGTTTAGAGGTTGCTGTCGTATGGACTGAATAATACACCCTCGGCTTATGTCTCTCGTCAATGCTTGTCGCTTAGTATGGTCCATGCTTTATAGTTCCCGCTCTTTCATAAAAAAAAGTTACCACTGTCTAGGCCTAAGGGATATTTTCGTGAGGGAGTAAAACGAATGTTACGTGTAACGGTTAAACGATATTTTTACGAATGCATTTAATGTTTTATCGTTACTGTCAAACATTGCTGAACTTTTTCTTCCTATAACTCGAACATTTCATCACTACTTTTGCTTCATCATTACCGAAGGTTGGGAAGCCTTGTATTCACGTAGGAATTTAAAAAAAAAAATTAAAGTCATCTGAATCGAAATTTTTTTTTTGGGCGTTTTGTGTTTTAGACATCAAGGAACAAATTTGATCCTGTGTTTGTCTGTAGTCAAATCCACGTCACGGGTATAACACTTACCATCGTTAATCCAAGTTAGATGAAATTTTCAGAGACCGTGCGGATTGGTACCTAAATGATCCCATATCAATTTTATCAAATCCCATCCACTACTTTCACGCGAACGCACTTTTCGTGGCACATCCATATTTCGAAAACTGCACGTCCGATTCACCCAAAATTTGATAAATAACGTTCTTTAGGACGCTAATTCCGAATTTGATATCGGATTTATCATCGCGTATACTGTTATTTATGTTTTGTTTGTTATAGGAATCGAGACTTATTAGACTGTAGCGCCAAAGGGCTATGACGATTTTGATGAAACATTCCTAAAATCTTCTACTTTTAATAACAGTTTTAATGTTATCATATAGCACGTCCCCGACAAAAAACAGAAAATATGTAATGAAGATAAAAAACTTCATTCGCGTAAAATTCGAAAATTATACATTTTTTGAAACAAAAAAATCTTCCGAAAGTTAATTAAGTTTTCTACAAAACAAAACCAGTATTAGCAGAGATAAGTGGTTTGAACTTTGTTGAATTTCACATGTTTTATTGTATTTTGTCCACGTTCCTATTGAAATCGCTTCACCTCACCTCAAATTCAGGATCACTTTATTAGCCACCGATTTATAATTTAATAGGCGTACAAGGAAGCCATGTTTTTTCCACATCAGATATTTTTAATCGGATATCAGATCGTGCTTGTACAATTTGAACTATAATTTAGTATGCTATGAACTGAATGATTACGCTGCAGTAACCCTTTATAGTAAGGCAAGGTATGTGGGCAGCATTCCTGTTAATAAAGCATTTCTCTCTATTTTGTGTGTAATTTTCCGAAATATGTCGAGATAAGCAATTAAAACTTTAAATTTGTTTTTCGTTATGCAGCCTATAGACATTTTGAGGCAGCCATGCATACTGACCTACTCGCAGACGTTTTTAATGTAAAAAAAATGTTCTGTGTTGTTCTTTGTTCTATATTGTTCTCCACAAAAATGAGGAGGCCTTGTTTGTGTTTGTAAATATTTATTAATTTTCTTTTTTTATTCTTTTCATAATTATTCTATCGATATAGTTACCATTACTTATAACTGGCAGTTATATTATTCGTGTTTTATCAGTGGACTGCAAATGCTCATTCTATCTTCAACCTCATATGAATCCCTTAAAGAATGATTTCATGTTTAGGAAACCAAAATTACTATCAACCAATCTTTTTAAATTATTATTGTTTTTTCAGCATTAATGTTATATACAGAAGGTGCCACTTATTTCAAGATCAAACCTAATTTTATTTATTAATTTTAACCATTTATTTAACTGAATTAATAGCATCCTAATTCCTCATTGTCTACATATATTAAATTAATCCGATTAACCTTATGTAACATATATATATATATATATATATATATATATATATATATATATATATATATATATATACATGTTTAGTATTATGTGTAAGCCTATAACTTAGCTGTTCAGATCATCTGCATTAGAATATTTGATCGGTGAGGTACTCGTATCTTCATGTTCTGAGGACTTGCTGGATTTTTTGTTAATTAATCAGAACGAAACTATTTATCTTTGTTCTGTAATTATTCGTGTCTCCAATTTATTGGTTTGCAAATTGCCGAAGGGAAGCCAACAAGATTGGTCCAAGCATCTCAGGCACTTCTTTGCTGCGTAACGAA
This sequence comes from Rhaphigaster nebulosa, assembly GCA_948150685.1. Lineage (NCBI taxonomy): Eukaryota > Metazoa > Arthropoda > Insecta > Hemiptera > Pentatomidae > Rhaphigaster > Rhaphigaster nebulosa. Next base: position 147,627,921 of record OX411306.1, on the reverse strand, counting down.
ATCGGATTCGTGCTCACGTTTCTTTATTTTATAAGCTAATTTTTCTTAACATGGTTAATTTATATAAAATTATTTTATTATTTCTAAATAAGTGATTTAATACTATATTAGCAATGAAGTAATCAAATACTTCATAACTTCCCGTTTTTACTTTGTTTTATAGATTATCCGCGTTTACTAGCATCAATGAGTTGGACTTTCCGTTCTTCCCAAGACATTGTTCAAGAAATTTCAATTACTTTTTCTACAGTATGTCTAAGTAAAGTTTCACAGTTGAGATAATCCATTACCTTGAGCTTAATAATAGACTAATTTATATCAAATCGGTTATATCGGATGTGCCCTCCGTAATCATGTAAACTAACCATGATTGTTAGTGTAAATTGGTAAAAAAAAAGCTATATTATTAATATGATTATTAATATACTTTCATTAGTAATTAATACATAGATAATCATATTCATAACATGTGGCCATATCACTGTTACATATTGTACTCACTCTTAGATGAGTCTCCTCTGATTTGGTGACTGTGTTTAGTCCGGTCATATTGGATAATAGTCAGTCCAACTATATTTATAATAATGACATAGAATAGTTCGAGAAAGTTAATGAATTAACGCAGCCATTTTGTAAGTTTTAATAATATTAATGATTAATGAAAAATTTCTTCTGTTTTTAAAAATTATCCAATGAAGATATTTTATAACCTAACAGAAGGACGAGTAAGGGAATGATAAGTTAAATGGAGAAATCTTGCAGTAATTACAAGGAAATTATTCGAAACATGAAATGCAATTAAGTAGGCATTAAATTTTGAAAACATTAAGTCACAAAATGGCTAGTAGTTTATAGTCTCTGAAATGAATTATAAATTTGTAAATTATTGATATAAACTTATAATAATTCATTCATACATAATACTCAAAATAATAATTTAATACTAATACAAAATTATTTAGGAACTCTTATCATGTTATCTTTATTCTAGATGATAACTGTGTCCAGTATAATGTCGTGTCACCTGTCCTCAGTCCCTTCATTGTTACCTGAAGGTCAGGCTAAAGGGCAACCAAATGCAAGCTACGCCCTGAATCATTCACAACTTCACAGAGAGTCGGCTAATTAACACCAGTTAATGGTAAATCGTTAAAGTGTTTAAATTGTGTAATAAAGTGTTTAAAGAGGAGGGATTCAAACACCCAGCTCGAAACCGGCTGAGACCGATAATTATTTATAATATTGTATTCAGTCATGGATCGACACTATGTTATCGGGAGATCACATCCAGCCTCTATAAAGTGGGTACGTTAATTGGGGGAAAAACCTGTAGGTTGAGCGCGTTCTCGGCACAATCGTTGGCTGAGAAACTGCCATGCTTTTTCTATTTTAGGTTGTTAAGGAAGTAATATTGAACACAGATAATTCGGATGGATGAAGTCTGATGTAACCGTCACTCTAAGTGCAATATGTCGTATGTTTACAAAACTGCATTTTTCAAGAGGAAAAAGAAAAGATTTTTTCTTCAGATCCTTTGATTTGATTCTATAATTATAAAATTTTAGTTTTATTATTGTGCTGTATACTGAGCTGGTCCAATAATAAAACAGAAAGTATTTAATTATAGATTTAAATCATATATAAAACAAAAAAACATTTTTTTTGTTTGTTTCTTTTCTCTGCTGAAAAATGCAGTTTTTTTTTGCAAACGACCATTAGCACATTAAGTGACGATGTCGTCGGCCCCATGCTAAACTAACGAATACGAAAATTTACTAGAAAAATTACTGCTGTATTCTTTTGTGTATAAGAAGTGACTTCGATTATTTTTTTCAGTTGGTGAATTCAACACCAAAAGAAGAAATTAAAATTATCGAAGGTGCATTGTTTTGGAGTTATATAATATCTCTATTTATTTTCAACTGTGAAGTCAGATCTATAATTTACATTTATGTTATCTTAAGTTTTTCACTCCTGATGATACCGGGATTGACGAAACATTTCTTGTTAGCTATTTACTGCTATTTTGTGAGTTTCTGATCTCATTAATTAATGATGATGCATTTTTATTGAATACCTTTCGAAACCTGAATTCAAAGAAGGGTCTCCGCAGATAATCTTATAGTCTCTCTTTTCTCTCTCCTTAGACTTCATCATCAAGTAGATTCTCAGACTCCCTTCGTAATGAAGACTACAAATTAACAGGCATGCTCAGTAGAAAAGGAAACGGGTGAAGAAGTCAATAAAGGAAAATCTAATCACGGGTAGTGAAGGGCCTTACAAATCGTTAAGCTTATACCCTAAGGAATCACAAGAAGTCATTGGTTTTCCAGCGGAAGGAGAGGCGGAAAGAAAAACATTAAGGGGCCGGTCGCCCGGAATACTAACAGCCCTCTATCTACTCCCCATTAAAATTACTGCTCCCATCAGTTCTACTCTAGAAATGTTAAAAGCCCTCCACAAAATGGTGATTCGCCTCTCTAAAATTCTGATTAGGCAACCATTGGTCGAGCTCTAAAAGCTCATGTGGAACAGTCGCTACATTAAATAAACAGATAAGAGGTCTAATCTCATAAGTAAACTACTTCTAGGATTATCTATGTACTTAGCCCTTTTCTTGGCAGAGTATCACTTGGGATACAACCACTTAAAAAGCTATGACTGTATGATTTTTGATTTTACAATTTTTTATCGTTATTCCACTATCAACTGACTAGTGTGAAAGGTTTGGTTGCTTGTTTTCAACCAGCAAGGAGCAGAATTCAATTCAAAAATTAAAATTAAACAGAAGTTTTATACAAGTTTTCTGATACTAAATACTAAAAATAGCCTATCAGCATAAGAAGACGTTTTAACAATTTTTTTTCTTTTAGTACAGATATATGTATTTCTTTGGGCTTGAAAAATCGCAATTATTCTCTCAACACATCAGATTACTATTACAGCAGTTGTTTACATGAATGCATCTAATTCCATCGTTAAAAAATATATAAACATAAGTATCTCCTCAGATACATTCCCAAGATAAGGTCGTGGTTTTTCTTATTTTATTTTATTTTTTTATTTTATTTTAACTTCACGAGTCTGAGGAGCATTTCTATTGTTTTATTTCCTTCAATTGTTTTTCGTTTTTAATTCATTTGTTTTTTCTAACGCAAAATATTCTCTAGTAGAGATGAAATAATTGTCACCCCTTTTCTCAATATAAGGATGTAATATTTATTTATTTCAAATATATATAATATTTAATTATTATAAATATATATATATATATATATATATATATATATATATATATATATATATATATATATATATATATTTAAACAATTCATATACGTATATATATATATATATATATATATATATATATATATATATATATATATATATATATATATATATATATATATATATATATATATATATAGATAGATAGATAGATAATTATTAACATACATAATAGTTTTTCGGTATAAATGATATAAATTTTCTTAATAACCTTTGTAGTTTATTCCAACTCGAAGTGCAGCCTTATTTTGCCTGGAGATATCATTTGGGGCTTGAGTTGGACAGTATTTTTTTATTTTTTATTTACAGCTCTGGTGTGGATTTTTTATTAGGTAGACTTTGAATTTTCCGTAATAATTCATAATTTTATATTAAAATATATAATATATTCGATTTAATGTGTTTACTGTATACTAATTCAGGCTTGCTTCTTGAGTGAGCCGAAACATACATATCCATCAGTCTCGGAATAAACTGGCATTAGATACGCTAGCACAATGATTAATTTATTGAAAATGATTAATTTACTCATCACTTTTATTTTTTCATTTGTCCTGGAATAGTTAAGTTCTGTAGTTGGCTAGTTTAAATCCAAGACTACATTAACTTATAAATCATCTAAATCATAATGTTCCAAAAAATAATACGTAATAATGGTAAATATAGACGATGGATCGTCTGCAAGTCTACCTATGATTTTTATACTTACTGTAAAAATATAAATACACAATAATTGTTGATTCCTTTTGAATTGTTTTGTTTAAAACCCTGGTATTGTATTTTAAGATGTTTTCTAACTCAAATGTTTACTTTTAAAACCTATGAACAGTATTTTCTTTTTCTTTTGTAGTTTCTTTTAGAAATAAATTATTTTTGTTTCCATTTAATAGTGATTATTATAATTAGAAGCAATATAAATTGCTTAAGACGAAATATAGATAATTTAATAATACTTAAAATAAATAAAAACTTTCTTTCTAATTAAAAAGAAGATGTGTATCAAATTTTATTACTAAATTATTATAAGTTATTACTCCAAATTTAACCAATTTAACCAAATTTAACCAATTACGCAGAGTTAATCAATTATATTCCATTTCACAACAAACCTGCGAAATCTTCATTTAGTATATATAATTAATATCGTCCAGAATAATTAACTTTATAAAAAAAAAATACAACCGCTTTATAGTAGTGGAAAAAGAAATACTTAATATTTATTTAAGCTTGGGCAAATCAACAGAAACGGAATGCCTTCATTCCGACTGACGCTATATGTATAGCTTGCCCATTGAGCTCCTAAGAACGGACCGGGAGGTGGAGAGAGGGCTGAGATTCGTTTCAGAAGAGGTAGTCTGCTAAGATCGCCTTGTGTGCACACTTAAGTTGTGCACCAGCACGCCGCTCTGGTGAAAGAATTTTTTATACACTTAATTCAGCGTTCAAAAGTTAATTTCATTTCTAATTCATGTATAACTTATTTATTTTCACTGTATCAATAAACTTGTTAAAAATAAATAAATTACACTTTATTTCCCTAATGAAAATAACTATTTATACAATTAGCCCTTTTTACTTGTTTACAAACTGCCTGAGAAGTAAGTGCTTTTATAATCTTTCACCATCATCATTTCATTTGTAAGGACCTCCGTTGTCAATATAAAGGAATCACCTCTGAATCAAAGTATACAAACCGAGAGTAAAACAATTTAGATACCTAATTATAATTAGGATATGTTTGAATGATTCTAAAACAATAATTCTAAAAATTCTAAAATCTCTCAGGACATAAGATGAGTTATCATCTCTAAGATCTTCAGTTTGCATAGGATTTCCATATCACCAGTAACGTAAATTGCAAAAAAATTAGAAGTTATTTCCTTATGATTTCTATCTTCTATTTCACCTCAATGAGTCCTGAAAACATAGAAGAGTAGAGACAACAAATGGGAGCAGCAGGGTGAATGTTCGGGGCTGTCCGCGAGGCTTCCCCAACCGCAGAGAAGTTTCTAAGAGGACAAAATCGTAGTATATAACACGACGTTCCTTCCCATCCAACCATAACCCTCTGAATCCTGGACCCTCACTTCCAAACATGGGAAACAAATACAAGCAATAGAAATGCGCTACCTGTGGAAAGTCGAAAGAAAGACTAGACGAGACAGAATTCGCAACACTGCCATCCGAGCGAGCCTCAAAATAAACCCCGTGGAAACAATTCTGGAAGAACAAAAGTTAAGATGGTTCGGGTTCGGTCACCTTCTCAGGATGAGCCAAAATAAAGTTTTCAGAAAGACTTACGAGACTCGGGCGGAAGGCAGAAGACCTAGGTGAAGACCATGAATATCCTGAGAGGAAGGAGTGCGGGAAAGGTTCCAGAGACGAGAATTAGACTGGAGCAGGAGGAGAAAACTAATACAGGAGAACCTGGTCCAAACTCTGCAAAGGACAGCCTCACACTTCGTAAGCAGTAAAAGAGGTTTTAGATTATGATGATGATTTCTATTTGAAAATGTGACAAATAATATAAAATTGTTAGTCCTTAAGTTACACAAATTTTCCTAAACGTCAATTATAATGAGATACCTAATTCTGTGAGTAATTACCTTTAATTTGAAATACTTGAGGTTTTTGTTTTGGAATTAGCCAAAAATATCCTCAAATCTAAAACTTATTTCTAGTTAATTCCAAAGTTTAAGGCAGGTTTATTATTTTTAGAATATATTCCAACAGTTTAAGGATATACACTAAAAATAATATTTATTTATGTTTTTTCAACGTGTCTCGCTTTTTAAAAAGATCAGCACCACGAAGTTATTATTACTAAAGCAATATATTTTTCATCATTTAAAATATGTCTCTAATACTACGAATTAACCGGAAACAAAATAGTTCGTTATTAATACTAGCGATAGCGTTCGCATGTTTATGTACTAAAAAAAAAAATCTTGCAGTCATTGAATTTCTTTAGTTTTCACTAATAATTATTTTACTAGAAATAAAAAAAAAACAATTTGTGTAATTGTTAACAGCATTGTTAATTGCGGCTTTATTACAGTTTTTCAGGCACTTAAAAGTATTTGCCGTTAGCTTTAGCCTACTTTATAGCTCATATCGGCTGTAATAAGATTTTATCTTTCTTTCAAATGACATCAGTGACGACATTTTTATAGCACTCGGAAACTGCCAATGGTCTCATGTGACTTTCAAAATAGAAACAATCTCTGTTGGAACTGAACATTTAAACTTTATTTAAAATATATATTACAAAGCAATTTAAGATGCTTTTGTGTTTAGAAAAACTATAATAAAGAAAAACATTAAACATTAAGAAAAACAAACCGGCATTTCATTCTAATTTCAATTAAATATTATTGATATTAGCAATTTAGTAAGATTAGATATGAACACATATTTACATTTTACCAGATTAATTAAAAGGATCATTATGTAAAATTAAATTTTCTTTATCATAAACAATTTTTATTTTTTTTAATAGGAAGGATCATTTTATATATATATATATATATATATATATATATATATATATATATATATATATATATATATATATACATATATATATAAAATTTATCAAACGAAGGAACATGTACTGTTACTCCGTACCTAAACAGACAGTTTAGTTTGTTAAGTGGTAAAAATTTACCTGGCACGTCTTTTTGAAAGTTTTGCTGCCATTACAGTAGGTATCTTTAAAAAATATATTTCACATTCAAAATGTATAGAAAAAAAACTTTATTTGTGTTAGTTCGTACAAATGTATAGATTACAAAGGCCAACAAAAAAAATTTTTTTGAAAACTTTTTTAACTTTAATAGTTGATCTTTATAGATTTTTATGTGCTGAATCTAAATCTGGCCATAGTTTTTTTGTATCACCCATAGTTTTCCGTAGGTTTCAGGCTCATCAAACATCCTAACTTTTTAAACTTCTGTAACATGTTAGCTACAATAGAAACATACTCTGGGTCTTTTTCATTTCCCAAGAACTTTGTAACGACTTGTTTGAATAATACCCATGCTTCTTTCTCATTTAAGGTCATTATGGATTCAAAGTTAACACCAAACATCATTTTTCTAATATCAGGTCCGACAAAGACGCCTTCTTTTAGTTTAGCTTCTGAAAGGCGCGGAAACTTTTGGCAGAGATACTTGAAACATGGTCCATCTTTAGGCAAAGCCTTTACAAATTGTTTCATGAGGCCTAACATTATATGTAGGTCTTCCTTTTTCAGGAAGACTGAAAGCTGTTCAATTCTTTAAAAATCGCTTAATTTAATAAATTTAACTATAAAATGTGAATAAATTGTGGGTGATATAGCTTTTTTAATATCATATTTGGATTCAGCACCCTAAAAACTATAGGAATAAAGTATTTTCAGTAAAAAAGTTTTTTCATCGTTGGCCTGTGAAGCTGTTTAATTCTTTAAAAATCGCTTAATTTAAAAAAATTAACTATAAAATGTGAATAAATTATGGGTGGTACAGCTTTTTTAATATCAAATTTGGATTCAGCACTATTATACGATAATAAGTAAAAAAAAAAAAAACAGAAGAAAATGAGCAAATAAATATTAAGTTCAAAAAATAATATGGCATACAATAATATAACGATTTAATTGTTTACAAAATTTATACTAATACGTAACAATATAATATAATAACTAAATAACAAACAATTATATTACACAAAATAAATATATTTAGTTTAAAATAATAAAGCAAGTCATTTTACACTTGGATTAGTAAGATTAGTAAGCCGCTGTCATACGACGTAACTTTTCAAAATTACTTTGATACATTAGCAGTTATTTTGGTTTATTATTTCCAATTACAAACATTTGTAGTCAACAAAGAAAAATACAATATCAACCCTCCTCAAAATTTGAGGTATTGCGTTTCCAAGATACGTAGAATCCTAAAATAGAATTAAAAAAAAAATCCGTTCATCCACCGCACAGTGGGCTGTCTTAACTATTTATCAGGACAAAAGTCAATATAAATCAATAATCTTTGTGTTTATCTCCAAATTATTTTTGCATACTTGGAAAAAGATCATTTTAATTCAGAATTGCTCATGCACGCAAAGAAAAGATGAATATCGGAAGATATCTTACTCCGGAAACTAAAAAAAACGCTGCAAATTATTACACGATGGTTTTTTATTTCCAAATAAAAATATTTCAAAAATATCTGATCTGTCTATTCACAGGACTTTCCAGTCTTATCGATATAAATAACTGGACAAATCAAATGGTATATTTCTTTATTGTAGTCTTAGCTTGATATTTGAAATAAGAACTCTCTGTTGATTAAGCTAAACATTAAATAGTTAATGAATTTATGAATATCGTAGAACATCATTGAGTCGTTATTACCAGATTCAGCGGTATTTGGGCTTACATTTACCAAAAACTATTAGCTGCCTTATACGCAGATGTAAGCTGTAATGAGGTCTTATCTCCAATAATCAATAAAAGCTAAAATATTCAAGCAAACATATTTCTAAAAAACACATTTAGTAAAGTTTCATTAGATAATTTCACTAAATTTTCGAAAATAATAGCTATTCGCTTATCACATTGTTATCAGGTAAGAAACTCCGATTTTATCCCCTCAATGCAGCTCTACATCCCACAGACCTTTGAAATAAAAAAAACGCATTTATTTCGATTTGAATCAAAATAAATGCATGGTAATGATTTATCAAGCACATGGTCTCCACCTTCTAATACTTAGGAACTTTTAGTTCATTACGGTTGAATCTTTCATATATATAAACAAACAACTCGTTCATAAACATTAAATTTCATATTACTACAGGATGAATTAGCCTAGACATTGAAACCGAGTAACGAATCTATGTAATCATACCTAAAATTTAAAACAATGTTTTTTTACTGAACACCTTTCCAATGTTTCAATTGTCTCAGATGAGGTGAAAAACGAGTATTCCCTAAAAATACTAACCCTTTCTCAGAACAAGCCCAATTATACATCCAGTTCAGAAACAGTTATTGGATGCTACACGTGCTTGTTTTAACTATTTGGGATACTAACAGAAGTTTTTCAGAACAGGTGAAAATCGTTTGTATGTATATTGATATATATTTTTTATTTTGAAGTAAATATAATGAATTTTTGACTGTTCACAAAATGTAAAGGTTTTAAATGGCATAAATGTTTGATTAGTTATTTATTCATTTAGTTATGCAATTAAACGTTTTATAATGATATTAAATAATAAATAATGTTTCATTTTGTAGTAAGAAATTATTTTATAATATTTTAATGATGATATGATAGTGAAACTTTCTGCAATAATATAATAATAAAATCCGTCCGTCTGTGGTTTTTAAATAGTTTAATTTAAGCATCTTTTGAATAATTTATAAATAATTTAAAAAAAAACACTTAGGAAAGAACAGAGTAATGCCAAACACCAAAGCTTCCTGGCCTAACATCTCTGAAGTTAATTAAAGTTTACTTCCTTCTGGAATTTCTTAGATTATTGATCTGTTAATTTATGCAAGAAGTAATATTAAACTGTGCCAGAGTAGTTAGCTAGCTAGACTGCACTGCCGGTCCCAAGCCCGGATAAAACAGGAGAGTTAGAGGTAGGGCCGACAACCCAACTTCTGTAAAAACATTCACCGTTAAACAAGCTCAAAAACCAGGCCTCGGATATCGGACTGTCACACGGAAACGACACGGCGCGACGGAAAAGGTTTACAGATTTGGAACACGGAATGTGAGTACCTTAAATCGAGCAGAAGCACTCAAAGAGTTAACCGATGAGCTAAGCAGGATGAGGGAAGACATAGCAGCCATACAGGAAATCAGGTGGAAGGGAAGTGGGAATGTGCAAGGTAGAAACTATGCCATCTTTTACAGTGGTAGTACTGAAAAGCATGCGTTTGGAACAGCCTTTGTAGTACCTTCAAGATTTAAATCAGCTGTCATGGATTTCCAGCCCATCAATGAAAGGCTTTGCAAATTAAGGATAAGAGGGAAGAAATGCCATGTGACCCTCATAAATGTACATGCACCTACGGAGGAGAAGATTGAGGAAGGAAAAGACATTTTCTATGATGAGCTGGACAGAGCACTAGCAGCCAGCCCTTCCTCTGATATGAAAATAGTGCTGGGAGACTTCAATGCTCAGGTTGGGAAAGAAAGAATTTTTATACCTACCACAGGGAAAAATAGTTTGCACGCTAAAACAAATGAAAATGGAGTGCGAATGATAAATTTTGCTGCATCCAGAAGATACATACTTAGTAGTGATGAGTACAATTTTCCCCCACAAAGATAAGCATAAACAAACGTGGCACCCGCCAAACGGAATATTCACCCAAATCGACCATTTGCTAGTCTCTAGTAGGCATTTTAATGATGTCAATGATGTTAGATCATATCGAGGGGCAGATGTGAACTCTGATCATTTCCTTGTTATAGCAAAGACTGTGACCAGAATAACATATACACAACAGGGGCACCTCAACCAATCGAGCAAGTGGAGTAGAGATAAATGAAGGAATGAGGATATAAGGAGGCAGTATAAAGAAAAGTTGGAAGAAAATATAAGGAGCATCCCTGCTGTAAGTGGTGACAAAGAGGTAGAAACTCAGTGGAAGGAGTTGAAGGAGTTAATCACTGGAGCAGCAAAGCAAAATTGCCGAATAGAGAGGAAGCCTCCAAATAGATCTTGGTTTGATACAGATGGCGATGAAGCCATCCAGGCTCGCAATATACTAAGCACCAAATGGCTGGGTAAGGACACACGGCAGAGTAGAAAAGATTTTCATGACGCTAGGGCCCACGCTAAAAGAATCATCAGGTCTAAGGAGAGAACCTGGATGAATGACAAGGTTAGAGAAATAGAAGAAGCCAGAAGCAACAATGAGACTAGAAAATTCTACAAGGAGGTCCAGCAGCAGAAAACAGGCACTAGAAATAACAACCTGGTTATAAGGGGTGAAAATGGACGCCTATTGGTCGCAGATGTAGAGCTGCAAGAACATTGGAAGAAATACTTTCAAACATTCCTAAGATCTGAGCATGAGGTTGAAGCCACGAGACCAGTAAATTATGCGAATGTTGGCGATGACAATGAAGATATCCCACCAGATAAAGATGATATCGAAGCTATTGTGGAAAAGTTAAAAAGTAATAAGGCTCCTGGTCCAGATGGAATACATGCAGAATTCTTAAAAGTTGCAAATGGGTCATTAGCTAGTGAGATGCATGGACTAATTTCACACATTTGGCAAATAGAGAGGATACCGAAAGAGTGGTCAGAAGCAACATTCGTTCCACTCTATAAAAACAAGGGGGATAGGACGAATTGCAAGAACTATAGAGGCATAAGCCTGCTGAACACAGCGTACAAAATTTTCTCTATAGCTCTCTACAACCGCCTACTGCCATATGTGGTGCGTAAGCTGGGAGATTACCAAGGAGGTTTTAGGTCTAACAGATCAACCATCGATCAAATCTTCTCCTTGCGACTGATGTGTGAGAAAATGAAGGAATTTCAAAACACTATGTGGCTACTGTTCATTGATTATAAGACGGCATATGATTCAGTTTTGAGAGAGGAATTGTTCCAGACAATGAAGGAGATGAATATTCCCTTAAAAATTATCAGACTCGTAATATGCACAATGAACGATACCAGCTGCAAAGTTAGAGTCAATGGCAAGTTAACCAGCGCATTTCAGATAAACGATGGACTCAGGCAGGGTGATACTCTAGCCCCGCTACTTTTCAACATCAATCTTCAAACTATTGTAGCAAGAGCCTATCTGGATGAGGGAGGTAATATCTTCTACAAAGGGGCCCAATTATTAGCATATGCCGACGATGTGATGATAGCTGGAAGATCTCTTTTTAATGTCAAAAATGCTTTTGGAAAGCTGGAAAGGGAGGCCAGGAGATGTGGCCTAGAAATTAATGAAGATATGACAAAGATTATGATCTTGAGGAAAAACAAACCCATGCGACCCCAGATGTACTATACAATTGGAAACTACACATTCCAATGTGTTGCTAGTTTTAAGTATCTTGGTCCACAGCTTAATGAAGCATTGGAGGAGGAGGAGGTGATCCAGGCACGCATTATCTCGGCCAATAAAGCTTTTTTCTCAATAGCTCATCTTATGAGAAGTAGATTAGTTAGCTGCTTAACCAAGTTAAGGCTATATAAAACCCTCATTAGATCAGTGGCAGCATATGCAAGTGAGACATGGATATTAAAAAAATCAGCAGCTGAAAAGATCGACATCTTTGAACGCAAAATATTAAGGCGTATTCTGGGACCTGTGAAAGAAAATGGGGTATACCGTCTTAGAAAGAATAGAGAAGTATATTCCCTATATGACGATGTGAAGCTCTCCGACTATGTCAGAATACTATGTCTAAAGTGGTTGGGTCACCTCCATAGAATGGATGATGGCAGAACCGTCAAAGAGCTATATAAGGATTGTCCAGAAGGAGTGAGAGCTCTAGGGAGGCCATGAGGCAGATGGAAGGACAGCGTCTACGAGGACCTTAGAAATCTTAACGTGTCTCCGAGATTTTCTACGGACTGACAAGACTGGGCAAGAGTGATTGAGCAGACCAAGGGCCGCCTTGTGCGCCTGTCGCGCCTATGAAGAAAAAGTAATATTTAATAATTAATGGTGTTGATAAAATTAAATATTTACAAAAAGTTATCGATGTTCGATATTGCCCCATTGAGTGGTTTGATATCGAAGAGCTCATTTGATGTTACCCGATGTAAGTAAATATAACAAATGTCAGAAGTTAATTCGAATGAACAAAAATCTAATTAAATCTAATAATTTAATACTGTAATAAGAAACAAATAAATGGACTAAATCGTCCGTAGGAATAAAGGTCTATATAGAACAATATTATATAAAAAGTAAATGATCCTGATATGCAGGAATAAAAGTATTTCAAGAAATGAAGAAACATATGGACCCATACATCGAAGGCGAATTTGTTCGTTACTAACCCTAAAGGCGCTATTATATAAAGCATCACTAGACGAAAACTGAGCCATTCAAAAAATCAAATTTCAAGCAAAAGTAATAAGCGAGGAGCTATTTATTACACCAGCATAAAAATAAAAGCCAAAATGTCGTTTACCTTGGACCTTAATTTGGATAAATTCAAACTTACAAGTCGGCTTTGTTTTAAATGAAGATCAGTTTTCAAGAATTTTAGTAACAACATAACAAACTTTAAACTAGCCATAAATGTATTTATTATTTCTATTTTAACATGGCCCAAGAAAAAAAGACAATTGTATGAATTATAATTTGTTTACAAAAATATTATTATATTTAACAAAATATATCTATATATAAATATATATATATATATATATATATATATATATATATATATATATATATATATATATATATACATAGAATGTTTATACGATGTTCTGGAGCTTTTTAAAATTATATTAACCCTGGAGAGCAACAGACAATATTAGGAGTGTAATTTGGATAGGAAGGAGGCGATAGTTGAGGAAGTCAGGGGAGGCTGGAGAGGGGGTAGAGAAGCTTATTGGCTCAGTGTGCTACGTGCCTCGATCCCGATGTCATTAGTTACACATGCCTGTGATTAGCATTCCATCTGTGTCTCTATTGCATTCCGCTAGAGTTATAAATTCACCAGCTATACCCTACGATGTATTGTTATTGCAGAGTAAAATGCCACGAAACGTATATGTTATACGCATACAATTTTATTTTCATTAAAAAAAAATAATTGAATGTTTCGTAATCAGCTGACTTAGTAACTGTCCTTTTTCTGAACCAAAAATAAGAAAAAAATCAGAAAAAGAGCTAGACGCTAAACTTCCTCCATTAATCAATAAAAAGATTTATGACCTATTATGTTGAGTGTTATTTTTATGGCTTTCGACCTAATAATGTTTTCTATTAGTTCTTTTAATCATTTCATTACGTATAATAGGATAACTCATTTCTGAATTGGGAGACCTAAGGCATTTACAGTTGAAGAAAAACCGACTTTTCGTTAAGGTCTGAACGTCTCCGAATTTAAATTAATAACGTGTAAGCATTGTGACTAACAATATATTGGCATTTCGACCAACATCAGGGAATTTAAAATTTTACATGTTATTAAAAAACAAAACAATACCGAATCAAATTAAAATAATAGTATAAAGAGTCTTGAACAATGTTTCTCCCATAAAATAGAAAGTAAATTCAAGTTACATAATTACTAGTACAGTAATTCAAGTTAAACATTAAACATTGATAATATATTCTTTACTGCTCATTATGGCTAATCTTCCATCGCTAAATATTTTTTTTTATATAATTTTAAAACTATAACAAAAAATCACATTAAACAGGCAATATTGGTTCATTTCAGTTTGTAGTGATCCAATGACTGGCATAAAATGTAAAAAATTGTAAGGACCATAGGTTTTCTTTTATTGAAATTTTTTTAATATAATTTGAAATTTTATTATTATTTTTCCTAATTATTCAAGGTTTCTGCATATAAACGGTATAAATTTCTGAAACCTGATTCAGAGGCAACAGTTGGTATATTCATTCCATATTATATGTTATACGCATTACTTTTAGGTTTTTTTTTTTGTTTTAATTTATAAAGTTCCTCATTGTAAAACTTTCGATGTACATTTTATTTTATTTCTGTTTATTTATTTTTCTTTTTAAATTTTGTATCAATTTTATGATATCTCCCTGTGATGTGGGATTAATTCCATCTATTGTTTTTGGTCATTTTAACCTTTTAAAGCAACGACTGACGCTGTTTTAAAGAGGACAAGAGCGTGTAGAGTCCTCTCTGGCCTATTTCAAAATTTATTTCACTAAGAATATTTTTATTTTAAGTATAGTTTGCATATTCATTGTTAGCTCTGCGGTAAAATCAATTTCTTCTTTTAAATATTTAAACATTATTCATTTTAATTTGGTAATGGTTTTTTAAATTTTTATTTTCATGAACAGCTTCATTTCATATTTAATTTCAGGATTGGTTTGATTAATTAATAGATATTTTTTTCTGAGAAATTTTAGTTTTATTTCTCAAAGAAGCTTGTTATTTAATATTTTCGTGTTATTTTATTGACTAGAAATTTAATAAACTGCACTCTGAAAAAAAACTTATTTGTCGGGGAAACATAATAGCACACAACACTTTTTGTCTAAGAAGCTGTCAATTCAAGATCAATTACAGAAGGAACCTCAATTTGATTTATACGATATTGAAGCTCATTAAAAGTAGACGTTTTCCTGAAAGATCCCAACGGGGAATGAGGAAAACATTCACAGGTAAATTGTGATTTTAAAAATAAAATATGTTTCGATATTGGTCCAACACAAAGCCCTCACAATGGATATCTCTCATTGTAAATATCTAAGCATGATTCATTTTAATTTGTCAATTATTTTTTTTCAGTAATAGATTCATTCATATTTAATAACAGAACTGTTTGGTTTTTTTTATGTTTGGTTTTATTTCACAATTTATTTTATTTTTTATGTACTTGTTATTTTACCGACTAGAAACTAAGTGAATTTAATCAATTTCATTCTCAAGATGAATAATGGATTTTGTTATTCAAAACTATATTTCTTGAAGAGAATTTTGCCTACTTTACGATGGTGCAATTGGGACTTGCATTACATAAAATCGTTTTGCAGGTCGCTTTCTATTCAATACAAAATTTAAATTTCCTAATTTTCTGTGTAGAATCACGCTATGGTCAGTATGAACGTTTTTGTTACAGTTGAGGTGCGGAATGGGCCTCTGAAGTTTCGTGATTTTTTTTCGCCGCGTACATGTCAGATATTAACCCCAAACTGATTCGGTCCTTTTTACTTCTATAAATTTTAAATTTAATCGACAACTGTATTATACTCGGTTCATATCACCATAAAGGTATGAATTTATAACTACAAACTGCTTGCTAACTATATTTAAATCACATGTATATTATAAAAAATTATATAACTCGACTGCTTGCGTGGAACTTCATTTGCTTTTTTATTTATTTTTTTTCCGTTTTAACATCAATATCGTATTATGCCGTTATATATTTGTTATATCTTATATTGGTATTCATTTTGGATTTACAAAACATTTCTTTGTTCGCCGAAGTGACAAATCCCTCGTAGGAAAAGGGACTGTCAGTGTTATGGGCTCAGATCCCCTCATATCCTGTGAATGTCAAATACATATAAAGCCTGTCGCTGATAAAATTTCCAAGCCGGTGCTAACACTGCTACATCATTTCCTTAAAATGTGTGACTTTGCGGTTAAAAAGAAGTTGATGATTTACGATTTTATATTATTCTCAAAATTTTGTAGGTACATGTGGTTCATTTTTCTATTTAACTAATCTTATTTTTCTAAGGAAATCGATAGAGGTGGAAAATATGATTTATTTAATAATTTAATATTTTAAGTTTATTATTACTTGTTTAATTATCTAAGCAAACTATTAATATTTATCTATATTAACATAAAATATGAAATTATTCATACTATATAAATAAAGATTTTTTTTATTTTGTTTCGTATCTTCTCATCTTCTTATTCTTAAAAAGCTTTAACACACACACACACACACACACACACACACACACACACACAAGAAAAAAAGAATATTAAAAAAGTAGTATTGAATATCTGTACTTTCATTCAATAGTTTTAGTTTGCCTCTAAAAGAAAGGTCACACATTTCAAATATAATTATTTTCCTCCGCACGGATGGCTGGACTGTTTGAACCGCTCAGGAATTGGCTCAAAGAGCTCTTTTTACCTAGTGGGCGATCAGTTAGTTTTTCGATCTCGGTGGAAAAGAGCAGTAGTTCATTGAACTGAGTGAACGAGTGAGTACGTAGTAAAGCGAAGGGGTGTAGCAGTCAACGTATCGCCAATCCTGGCGTCATCAATAGATTAGATCATACAAATACAGACCAGAGAGAGATACCATATCCTCACATCGACACCCTAAATGTATTTTGAATGTTGAATTTCTCAAAAAATAAGTATGGCCTTATATTAGATTTTCGCTGAGTTAGTAGCTCGTCTGTGTGATCTACGGTGTACATATTACGTATATTACACTAATTACTGTTTTCAATCACTTTAATATTTTCGATTTAGTCTGCATTGTTCCACCTGTTAAAAAAAATATAAAAAATTTTTAACTAACTAAATTAGCAATGCTAACCTCTAAACCTTATAGGTGTTTATTGTTTTCAATATATCTGTTACGAAAAGTTTATAATAATACTAGTTTTCTGAACAATTATAATAATAAACAAGTGGAAGGCATTTCAAGCATTTTTAATCAATTTGCTTGATAATAAGCTAATAAAATAAGAGTAATCGGTTCATTTTAAGATAAGATAAATTGGATCAAAACTTTCCCGTTTCTATTTAATTATTCACCCATCATTTTCATGAATCATTTGTTCTTATAAGAAACTGCTAATTACAGTTTACGAATTTCGTGAGCTATCATAAGTTTTATTTTTTGATTTGGTAAAAAAAATCAGATGTGCTTGTAGGTTTTATCTCAATATGTACTAGGCATATTCTTTCTCAATAACTGAAGTGAAAGTATTATAATCGAACGAGAATTTCTTTTACTCTTGATATATTTACTTTCAGGTTTTGTCGTACTGATATCTTATTTCTAATCGTCTCTTGTTCTCGTTGGAGGATTTGTAGCGGTTTGTTGAGAGTCGTGAGGTTAGGAATGTGCACTAATAAAGTAATCTTCTATAGCTGAGGTATATGCGGTCCAAACCAATACGTAGTTTACATAGTTACGTACGAACGATAAATCCCAACGAAAAATTAATCTTATTTTTCTTTATCAATTTATTAATCGGCTTTATTGACTTTGTGAATAGATATTTTCGAAAAACAGTTTTTTTAAATTTCTGTTATATAAATCGAGTCGTAACAGCAGATACACCATTTTTCTCTGCCTTTGAATCAATAATATCATAATAGTATTACTATGTTATTGCCGCTTTTTTTTTAGAAATAATATGATTTTATTTATTTATTTATTTGGTTACAGTTTTAGGTGCCGTATACGACAGCATAGGTTAGAGGCACCTTATTCTTGCAGTATGTTAGAGTAAGGTACTCGTTTCTCTCGTACATATACTAAATATGATTTTAAAATTATCTAGATTTGTAACAATAATTGTTTAAAAAAAAATTAAAAACTAATTCATCAGGCAGAACTGCTTATTTTATATTAAAAATACTTATTAAGTGTTAAAAATAATGCTTATTGTTTTTTTTTTTTTTTGTTTTGTTTTTTTAGTTGAAACTTCTGAATGATTCTCAATGAATATTTTTAGCGCATATATTTTTGTTTATGTTGGAGTTGAGGTATGTTTGTTTAAAAAGGAAACAAGTAAAAAAAAAAAAAAAAAAGTAATGAAATGAATGTTAACTCGAGTTAACAACTTATTGAGAAAGGACAAGAGCATCACTGGGCAAAGTTTTTATCTTATTCATTAAATCAGTTTGGTCTCAACAATTTTGAAATTCTTCTTGTTTATTTTTGCAGGGATCCTGAAATATTTTCTTAGCCCAGCAATTCCGAAAAAAGTTACAACTTGCTGTGTGGTCCTGGATTGGTTTCCGGGTGGTCTGGTGAAACTTGGCTTATTTAATTTTTTTTTTTTCATTTTTTGTTTTACTTAAATAAACCAAGTCTCATCTTTAATTCCATTAGTATAATAATTCTCTGAAATAATTATTATTTCTCTCGGCAGAAAACAAAATAACAATTATTGCAAAGCAAATCATCACAGTGATAAGATTTTACTTGCATAGAAAAATCAGTTTTACTTTTCTATTGCTACCAAGTGAAGGAAAGTATTGAATCGGGACAAATTTTCGGTATCCGATTTTCAACAAATTTCCCCCTAAGTGAAAAATTCTTTTTCCGGATATTGGTTTGTGTTTCTTCGCTACGATTATCCATTGAACGGGTTAGCAGACTGTTTTGCAGGGTTTTGGTCTCGGAGTATGTGTATCAATTGGGCATTATAGCGACTGCGCAATATCCAAAAACGTATAGACTGTTGCGCTAAATCGGCACTATAAGCTTTGATGAAACTTGCTCAAAGCCATTGAACTATACACATATATAGCACATTCATGAGAAACAGCAGTAACTAAAGGTATGACGAAAAAAAAAATTGATTTGCTCATAACTTGAAAAGTATACATTTCATCGTAAATTATGTAATTTCCCTTTGGAAAGATAGGCAATTCTCTAATAAAGTCTCTACAAAGTCTCTAGAAAATTAAAAATCTTCTAAATTGGCCGAGTATTAGCGAAGATATTGGACTTAGTACCTAAATTTATTTTTAAACGCTTTTATATTTATATTTTTAGCATCTACTATAGGCAGCACAACCTCCCTCTCCTCCTAAAATGTAGGGAAAATGATTAAAGCCGAATGAAATTTTGCAATTTATAATTTTTTTTTAATGTACTGGCTCATCGGTGTGCCCTATGCTAAAATCGTATATGCTAGTTGTCACTCGTCTTGGATTCCACCCCCCCAAAAAAAAATTGTTGCACGAGTCGATAAGACAAATTTTAGAATTCGGCGCAATAGAATGAATCGCGAAGTAATAATTCAGAGAAGATACATGTGTGTTACTTTTTAGGTTTCCTTGAGTACATAGAGAATTTTAGATAAACTATGCTTTCCTTGACTTATATTCTGCGCCACCATGCAAGGACTTTGGTTGACAAAACTCCATGTGCGTGACAAAGATTCCTTAGGAAAGGATCTTCATTAAGATCAGAATACATCTAGAGGGAATAAAAAGTAAGATCTACCTCTTGGTCCTTCCACGCCATGTAACTATGTTGTGTTTCTTCGTTGTCTATGACAAACATTTCTTCAAGAACATATATTAATCTTTGCCACTGAATCCTCTTCCTAGAAAACTTGTTTTTCGTTTTTCAGTGTTAATTTATAGATTTTTATTGATCTGTTAGTAGTTCATTTTGACATTACAACTTCAAAGACTATTCTTCTAGTTCATTCAGACATCATGACAATCTTGATGATATGATCTTGATCACCAAGTATAGTTTAGGTAAGGAAAATGAGGTATCCTTTAAGAATTATATAAGACCTAATATAAATTTTCCGTTAAAACTGAAATTGAGATTCTCTAATCTAATTAGTATTCAATTGCGCAGCCAAATATTGTTTAGATTTATATATAAATCGATTTAAACTCAGAAACTACTGGGAAAAAAACCTACGGTCTCAGAAGGCATCTCATGGTATAAATATGTGAAATTCTTAGCTGGTAAGAGCTGAGAATGAAGTCTAAATACTGATATACAGAAATACGCCACGAAAGTTCGCTTTGGTGAAGTATAAAGAGTTGCAAAAATATTAGTTCTAACCTGTCGATAAAGTTGTCTTTCAACTTTTGCTATACAGCTGTATCGCTGTTTATCTATCTATTTTTTTTTTTGCCGTAAGCGGAAACTACAGAAGCTGTTATATGCATTTCTTCTTTTAGGTTTTCTATTTTTTAAGCGTTTGTCAACAGTCACCCAGAAAACATGATTTCTGGATGGCAAGTGCAGACCTCTGTTGTGAAACAAACGTGGGTGGTGTATACTTACCCTTACTCTAATGTGTGGTCGAGGCAACTGCAGATTAGAAAATTAAAAATAAATTTATTTTTTTCAATACATTTATTCAATTATATTCCAAAATTGGATAGATGTTAATTTATCTACTATTGCATAAATGCACATTTATTCGATTATATTTCCGCGCATGTGAACAGTAATATAAATGGATAATATACCATTTGAAAAGCTAAAGATTTTATGAAAAATATGGTCGAACATATAAATTCGTAGAAGGTAACGTGACGAAAACACATAAACTTCAGTGATTGCTGATGGCCGAGTCTGCTGCGTCGCCGGTTCGAATCCGGCCTAGGCGAGTTAAAATTTATTTCGTGGCGGACCCATGGAATGAATCTTGCCCTTTCCATAGTTTAGAATAGTTTGGTAACCTGCAGAAATTACCCGTCCGTTTTGGCTAAATTGGAGTTGGAAAAAAAAATGTATTGTTGTAGTTAATAATTTCTATTTTAATGTTAGTTAATGGAAAGTAAATGTTTCTCTGTAAACTTAATTGAATTCTCATGGAAACTAAATGAAAACTTTTAAAATTTATTTCAAGTATGTAAGAAAATAAGTGAAAGTTTTGTGATACGCGGACAATATTTTCTCTTTAATTTTTATTTTATACTTGTACAGCATATAATCCATAAGCTCAATGTCAGTAGCTAAACTATTTTATGAAAAAAATACTCATAAAATACACAATTTATGAAAAAAATACAAAAATCTCTGTATTCTGCGCATGGGCGCATGGGAAGCTGCACGCGGGGCTGCTGGGTGAAAGAGTACTGTCAATCTCAAATTACCGACCCCTGCGTGTTGGTGGAAGATCACAAGTTATTTTTACGCCCCATGTTTCGTGCTTAACCCTAGAATACTTAACCTCAATACAGGCAGGCACCTTATTACTAAATGTTCGTCGTTTCGACTACAAGAACCAAAATATTAATTTTGAGTATTAAACGAAACAATAGGAACAGATAATGATTAGTTAAACATTTTATTGTTTAAATATCAAAAAATATTCAAACAACGTTTAAAACTTTATGAAGATTAAATATTATCTCAAATATGATTAAAAACTAAGAGCCATTGTAGACAAATGTTATAATGTTACTGAAATTATGTTTCGCTTTATTATTACTAATTCTTATTATTGTTACTTCTAACGCTGCAAAGTAATTAATTATAGATCGCTGTACGACAAAACGGGTAGATTAAATGTTGCATAAATTTCATTAATTAAAATTTATTTATTTATTTCAAGAAGAAAAGTTTTAACCGCAATGCTGGCTAAGAATAACTATTTAGCAAAAATTGTTTCAAATCAATAAAATAAGAAAAACTATGAATTAGCAATCAATTAATAATTTTGAAAAACAAAGTAATAAATAGTCTCAAGTCTTGTTACTAGCTTTAGTCGAAATGACGAGCACATCTTTTATATGCATTGCTTAACCTTCGTCGAATCGATGATGTATGCTTCGTTTAGACCTACATGGTTCTAAACAAAAGATCACAATGATCCTTTAGAAGCACTATGACGATTGAAAAATTTGCTCAGTTGTCACCACAGACCTGGGAGAAAATTATTAACCTTTCGCTCAATTTAAAACAAGGATGGAATTCATTTTTAATAAATTGATAAAGTTTCGGCTGTAACATTCTACGTTATAGTAAAAAATTAATGTTTTATTTTGTTCTTTTAAGATTTTAACATTTTTATGAAAATGCAACCTTTTTTTTATTCCTTTAACATACACAAATTGTATCTAGGAATCGCCATTTTCACTAAATTAATTTTACTGTGCTAAGTTTCTAGCAAACTGCTTTTCTAAGGCAGGTGGGGGTTCCAGAAATCACATTTACTCAATTTACTGATCTAATTTAATCTCTATTTGCATCGGTTCCAGAAGGGAGCCGATCAATCAAACTATATTTTAACAAAAAGGCTTGAGACCGCAGACCCTACTGCTATGGTCAATAGCTTGGGATATTATAAATACCATTGAAGAACCTTTTCAAGAGTGTCGTGTTCACCATTTCACTTAATTAACTAGATGAAGGCATACAGGGCAAATAGAATGGTAGATTTTGTTACAGATCATACTTTATTTACGTTTCGTTATTAATTAAACTATTGGTTTACTTATTTCTAATCTAAATTACTCTCATTGTGAAAATCTACGGACTGTAACATATGTATTTGAGAATACTGGGAGAACTCTTGCTTATTTAAAATATTATCCGGATGCCACATAATATTATACATTGATGTACACAATGATTCAAAGGACTAGCACTTATCTTATAGTTAGAAGTTATCTTATAGTTGCCGGTGCTTGATGGTCTAGGATTCTCTCTCCTGCCTCGATGGACTGCTCCACTGTGTCCTCTGCGAACCTCAGTCTTCTGCCTCTAGCTCGAACGTCCTTCTTCCCAGAATTATCCACTTTAACCTTCTCTTCCACTCTTTCCCCAGAACTCTCTTGAACTCTTCTTTTCTCTGTCTCTTATACTGTTTTCCCCTACTCCTTCTTGAAAAGATGAATTTTGTCCCCACTCTCCTTTTGGGACATATTATTGGCTGACGCTATAAGAATATTTGAAAAGGACTTCTAACCTTGGGCGGCAGATTTTATCACACCATGTCGACCTGGCCTATCTCTAGTTTTATGGTGCTCTTACTTTCACTTATCTTAAGCGGCCTATTGGCGGCCTTGAACTGCACCCTCTCTCCCTCCCCATCTTCCAGAAAGAGCGCCCGACTTTGTAAATATTTCTTTGTCCAAAAAAGAAACTGATTAATATTGATATTGCTGAACCGCGTGGCATCTCTTTAATTTATCCCTTATTTAATTACTATTATGAATCTTAATTATTTCCTTCAATCCCAGTATCCTCAATACATAACAACTGTTATCATACAAAAATTTAGTGAGTTAATTGTGGAAAAATGATTAGAGAATAACTAAAGTTAAAATGTCAAAGTGATTATTGAAATTTCTGGAAGAAATTTTGTTTATAAGTAATACCTAACTAAGAGTTGAGAGATGTGATTGGAAGCTTGTCTGTTGTGTGTACTTGTGTTGTGATCGAAAATCGTTATTAACCTTTTTTTGTTCAAAAATCTAAAAAAATTCAAATATTACTTTATTCAACAAAAAAACCAAACCAAAAAAAAACTTTAATATTGCAAGACAATCCTGCTTTGACGGCCGGCTAATGAACTAAAATACTTTGCTTAAAAGCATAATAATATATATCCTATATTGAATTTTTGCTTTATTAAGTTATATTTATAAAATTTCTTTTTACGCTTTATGTTGACGTAATTTTAGCTATAAATATGTCAATAGAGAAACGTGTCTGTTGTTGTTGCTATTCTCAGAGAACAAAGGAGCCTTATTTAAATTTAAAATTATTATCAATTTAATGGATAGATTTTCCTTTGATGACGTTTGCCACTTTGTCCCTTCATAAACTCTATGCATGTATTAAATATTCGTTTATTTATAATGCTTTTCCAGTTCCTGGGATTGGGACAGAAAATGAAAATTTCGTGCTATATTCTTTGAGAATTTACTAAACAAAAGAGGCTCTTCATTGAAAATTCAGTATCTATTCACGAGTACGTTAAATAAATCGACTAACTCCTTTCTTTGTCATACTTGCTAAGGAGAGAGAGGGCTTTATTAGGGTTGGAATATTGAAACGCGATATATCGATGTATTGGATTTGAAAAACCAATATATTATATCGTTATTCTAACACCCGATATATCGATGATATCGATATTTTACACCTATATATCGGTGATATTTATATTTTAAACTTTATTATTTTATTTTAATTAGAAATTTCCTTTATTCTTTTTCATATTTTTAATGTTATCCGTGAGCTGTACTTAACATTATAGCTTAATTATTTAATCAATCTAGGACGCTGCCTTTGAGCTATTGTAACTTCCTTACTGTTTTAACTCATAGGCGTCACAAACGGTCAGTTACCTGTTGTTCATTGTTGTTGTTAGTGTGGTGATTAAAGTGAAAATAGAAACTAAAATGTCGCCGCCAAAAAGTGAAGTGTGGAAACATTTTAAATGGAGAGACAGTAAAAGTGCGGAGTGCAAATATTGTCACAAAATATTTCGGACATCGGGAAACATAACAAACCTATGGTCACACCTCAAATCTTTCCATTCGCACGATTTTTCGTCTCCATCAGGGTCAGATTTTTCTGCAACACCCCTACTTCTAAATCAAAAGCAAATGTAATTCCTCCTTTTGGAAAAGCTTCTGACATAAGAAGTAGTTTCCAAAATATCGCATCTTTTGAAGAGAGAGACGAACGACGAAGAAAAATTAATGATGCTATTTTATATTTTATCTGTAAGAATACTCTGCCATTCTCCACAGTTGAAAAGGAAGGTCTTATCAGCTTGGTTAAAATTCTAGCCCCTTTAGTCACTGTTCATTATATTTTAGAAACAAATGATGAAATGTCCTCAGTGTTCCTGGAACTTCGAGAACTCACAGACTGGCATATATTCCAATACATATCTCATGTTTTGGAAGATGTGTGCCGACGTTTTAACTTCTCAAATGAAAAAGTATCGATTGTCACTGAACTGAAGTGTCTGTGCCAAAGTTGGAAGAATTATTTAGAAAGCTTCGTAGCATTACAACTTGGTTTGCTATTGTTAGCTGTGACCAGTTAAGAAAAGCCACTGAAGGTGGCACTAAAAGCAAGCTAATTTCAGATGTTCCTACCAAATGGAACAGCAAATATTACATGGCCCAACGTTTCCTAGAACTTCGGCCTCATATCAGCGTTATATTGAGTGAACACACAAGTGCTCCAGATATGGTGACTGCTTGGGATGTTGAAGAATATTCAAGAATAGGAATCGAGGTATATTAGGTAGATACTTATAACTAGTTTTAAATTTTATTGTGTTTCATCATTTCACAATCATAGGCTACTCGCAATTGTACTTTCGTACTTTTCTCCTTACCCTTCAAATAAACTCAAGAGTTTATGATTACCAAAACAAAAAATAATATGGATCAATCCCTCACCAAATTGAAATAAAAAATACAATACTATAAATGTAAATAAATTGTTACAGATAATCATTGGTTAAAATATAGCACATGCTAATTTATAAATATAATGGGGTAAATATGAGAATAAACAATATTTAGTTGCCAAACAATAATTAGTAGATAAGATTGAAATACATATACTGTTAATTAATTGTATGTTAAGACAAACAGGTAATAATATAAATGGCGATTGTACTAATATATATATATCAGATGAGTTACATGTTTTTAGATAAATGTTTTGAGATTGCTCAATGTGTGCATGGAAACTTTAAGGAATACAATTTTTTTTTAGAAAAATATAACAAGATTTTTTAAAAAAAAAAATTAGTAGAATAATATAATATATGAAATATGGCAAAAAGCCTTCAAGATAAAAATGTATTATAATACTTATTTTTTTTTTACCAAAGTATTATTCTTTTCTATCTGTTTTTATAATGATTCATGGATAATAAAAATATTGTTCTCTAAATAATAATTATATTATTTTATAACCTTCTTCACATTTTAACGTTGTACTCATTTAATACATGGTTTCTTTGCTTTTTCATCCATTTCCTTTCTATATATCGATATATCGATATTTTTCTACCGATTATCGGTGGATATCGATATTTGGTTTTGCGATATATCAAAATATCGATATTTTTCTTTCGATGTTCCAACCCTAGGCTTTATTACATCATAGATTCTGATTTAGCCTTAATGATTTAATGATCGAAATTCTCATTCTTTTATCAAATTACAATACTATTATAGCCAGAAAAAGAAATTGTCCTTAGCCGTTAGACATGTTCGCATAAATTTGCAGTAATATGTTTTATTTCCGCATCAGGAAAACTGATCAGAATGACTGCTTGCTTCTAAGGCAACAAAAGGAAGTTTGATTGCTATTAAGAATAACCTAGCGATTATTCTTAATAACAATCAAGCTGTATACTGATCAACTTTGAATACATATATTAAATAGATCATCATTTTTGTTATTGAAAACATTATATATGCAGTGGACTCTCTATCCGAACCATTGCATTATCCGAACCAAACCTAATTGAAATACATGTGTACTTTCAATAAAACCCTATGCATTCTAATCATCTTACGTTGTGTAAGGCTTTAAAAAAATAGTTAAAAATACCATCTCTTTTTATTTAAATTAAAAGCTAAGCTATAAAACTTTAGAAGGGTATTTATTTCCTCAATTTCTTTATCAATGGATATTAATAAACCTTCTTATTCATGATGTTCAGTGAAAAAATTGTTAATACAGTGAGTAGTTTGCGCCTCGGTAAAAATATAATAAACGATGAGTCATGAGGCCTTAAAAAAGATGCTATCAACTTCCAAACATACTATTTCAGGCTATCATGCTATTTCTCTTGAAAATAATAAAAAAATATATTTCTGAATTATAATTCACTATTAAAAAATATTTTAATACATAATTTTTGTTTTTAAATTGTCTTGTTATTAATGAAATTATCTTTTTCCACGTTCTGTAATCCGAATTTTTCGTTAATTAGAACCCACTTGGTTTTAATTAGTTTGGACTAGCGAGAGTCTACCATATTGTAATTCAGGTAACATCGTAACCATTCACATACCTTCGGGTTCCTTCTCTTTTAAATACCTTCCGTTAGTTATTAAACGTTTTTTAGAGTTCATACAACAAACGTTATTGTTGGTTTTCATTATATATATATATATATATATATATATATATATATATATATATATATATATATATATATATATATATATAATTTCCTTAATGAAAATATTTCAAAATTATTTACATCTATTGCATAAGTTATAACACGTAATATATAATATTATGTTTATTACACAGAACCTGTTTATTATTATATTAATCCTAAAA
Organism: Rhaphigaster nebulosa; assembly: GCA_948150685.1. Lineage (NCBI taxonomy): Eukaryota > Metazoa > Arthropoda > Insecta > Hemiptera > Pentatomidae > Rhaphigaster > Rhaphigaster nebulosa. The sequence goes on along the minus strand of OX411306.1, from coordinate 147,599,892 downwards.
AATATATTATATTATATTTTATATTGTATATTAAATAATATGTAATATAAATATTTATACAGTTATATTACAAATTATGTTTTGCTTACAGAGTATCCAGAGCTCTTATTCATTCACCGCTGTAAATTTCATCCAGAAAAATAAAGGTTAGTCATTTAAAAAATTATTTAATATATTTTTTTTTACTTTCAGATGACTGTTATTCATATTTCTGGAATACTATATCAGTGTGATACATTAATATGACATCCTATTTATAATCATGATAATCATTAAAAATGCATAATTAAAAATATTTACTGGATTTTTCAAGATATTAAAAGCACCATATTTGATAATTGATAAACAATTTATTTATGTTTTTTTCATACAATTATTTTCTACATTTCGAGGCGTTTTACCCTCATCTTCAGATGTTTTTTAAAATCTAGTACAGGAGTCCCCAACGAAGACCGTGTTCGCCTGACATAACTTGTACAACATATCATGCTAATATCATGGCTACCGGAGTCCACATTTTACTTTTCCTCCTGTTCGACGAAGATATTATACATACATATATTTAAATATCTAAAGTAGAGGGAAAATGGGGCAGCTGGCGCACTTCTGTGCGCGCCCACGTGACCAGTCACGTGGTCTATGGCGGGAAATTTGAATTTGAATTTTCATCTCGACCTAACCTTAACTGCCACGTGGCCTTGCCTGGACCTAACCTTAACTACCACGTGGTCTCACCTCGTCCTAACCTTAACTATTAGGCCACGCCCCTTTTTAGTCATGTGACCGTTAGGCTCCCTCCCCTTTTACTCTTATCCCTCTCCAACCAGCCAATCATATGGCTTCATCCTGATTACCCCCACCCTAAGCCGCTATTTTGTTTTTCTACCGTTTGAGAGACTTAAGATTTTGTCGAAGGGTCAGGTACCCACCTTATAGATCTTGAGTGTACCCGGCCGCCATTTTGTTTTTCTACCGTTTGAAAGACTTGAGGTTTTGTTATAGGGTCAGGTACCCACTTTATAGTATGTAACCTTCCCAACGGTTATATAATCATAACCTATACGATGAAGGGTCAGGTATCCACTTTATTGTCTGTAACCTCCCCTACAGTTATATAATCATAACCTATACGACGAAGGGTCAGGTATCCACTTTATTGTCTGTAACCTCTCCTACGGTTATATAATCATAACCTATACGACGAAGGGTCAGGTATCCACTTTATGATCTGTAACCTCCCCTACGGTTATATAATCATAACCTATACGACGAAGGGCCAGGTATCCACTTTATAGTATGTAACCTCCCCTACGGTTATATAATCATAACCTATACGATGAAGGGTCAGGTATCCACTTTATTGTCTGTAACCTCCCCTACGGTTATATAATCATAACCTATACGACGAAGGGTCAGGTATCCACTTTATAGTATGTAACCTCCCCTACGGTTATTTAATCATAACCTATATGATGAAGGGTTAGGTACCCTCTTCATACTCTGTAACCTTCCCAAATGTTACATAATCTTTACATTGTTTCCGTGTTTGTGCAACCTTCTCAATGTTTAAGCAATCTTTACAATATTTAACTTTACCAACATTTAAACAGGTTGGATCATGTATAGACAAGTTGGATGATGTCTAGGTGAAATACAAATATGGACTTTGAACTGTTTATCTCTAACATATAAATAAATAGTAGTTCCTTAATCCTATAACAACTGTTGGACTTTGAACTCTTAATCCCCAACCTTTCTTATCTCGCTGAAACATAATCAAAACAACTTTTCAATGTACTACGTATTTTTAATATCTGATAGTATAAATAATGGTCCTTAGAGGATTAACTTTTAATCCCTAAAATATATTGACAAATCGAAACGACACGCTGACCAAAGAGGTTATACCTTTTCATAGCTTTGAAATATTTTCAAAGTACACGAGTCGGTATTAATAACCAAGAACATGTCGCAGTAAATTTTAATTGATGAATATAAATTAATCATTAATTCATATTCGAACTTTAAATAACTATTCAATGTTCTACGTATTTTTAATAGCTGATAGTATAAATAATAGTCTTAAAAGGATTAACTTGTCAATGTTCTACGTATTTTTATTCTCTCATAGTTAAATAATGGTCTTAAAAGGATTAACTTTTAATCCATTAAGTTCCTATCGAACTTTTAACCTCTAAAATATATTAACAAATCGAAACGATGGTATCACGCTGGCCAAAGAGGTTGCACCTTTTCATAGCTTTGAAATATTTTCAAAGTACACGAGTCGGTATTAATAACTGCGAACATGTCGCAGTAAATTTTAATTAATGAATATTAATTAATACTATTTCTTAATCCCTTAAGAGCTTTTGGACTTTGAGCTGTTAATACCAAAACATAAAGAATGATTTAGGACTTCCGCTAAAAAGTAAACAAATTTAGCTTTCGCAATAATGCTCTATCTCTTAATCCTTCCTTTAAAAGTAAACAATGGACTTTGAACTATTAATCCTCTATCATTACTCATTTCGCTGAAACATAAACAAAACAACTTTTTAATCTTATGTGTATTTTTATTTTCTCATAGTATAAACTATTAAAACGCCGTAAAAGAATTAAATATTAAATCCTTAAAGTTTTTTTATCATTTACAAACAATGATAAAGAGCCTTTTAATCATTTCATAATATCTGGATAGATGACGTCATTATTATTAGCTAAAGTTTTGTACCTTTTTCAGTTCTCAATTTTTACATTTTATGCAATTTTTCCAAATTTTTACCTTTACCTACCTATTTCTTTTTTAAATTTTCTATAACCTCCTCAATGTTTATACATTTTCTGTCCGCTAGGGCGCAGCATCTTACTCCACTCGGGAATTTTCCTGGCTAGTTTACATAAAGTTCTCAATGTCTATGATTTATGCAACCTTCCCAATGTTTACATTTACCTATCTATTTGTTTACGTTTTCTTTAACCTTCCCAATATTTAAATTTTACTTCTCAACTGATTTTTTGCCTTTCCTAAATTGTTTCTCCCCTTTTCTGAACTTGATTTAATTATAATTAACAACCATGTTCCTAATTGCACTCGTATCAGACCTTGCGATATCATCGGCTCCTTTCGGCTACTCTCGGATACACTCGGAGCAGAGCGGCTGGGCTCGATCATCGTCCTCGGTGACGCTCGTTCGCCCTCGTTTTCCTCTAGTCCCCACCTCGATCTCCCTAGTCTGCCTTAGGGGGTTCCCGATTCTAGAATAACCGAACTCCTCCGGCCTCATATGATCATCCAGAATCACTAGGAAAAATTTGAAAAAATCTCCTCTTCTCACCTGGACTTCTCCTACGGTTCCAACCCTTCATTTTACTCAGCACGTAGAGGTCTCTCGTCTGGGCACCCCTTGATCAACTCTAAATATTTACATTTTTCATAACGTGAAGTCCCATAATTGTAGTGGTTTTTAGTAATTTTAGCGGTTTTTATTGATTTTAGATATTTCTCATCAACTTCTAATGGCAAAATACAGTTCGGCAATAATACCATGCTTAATGTTTAACCGAATCCATCATTTTCTTTCAATTCATTGATAATATCTTTTGAGTAGGCCTTTTACTGCTTTACTGGTCTTTTACCTCTAATTTTTAACATAGCTTTATATTTTTTTAGTATATTTCAACCAATTTTAGATATTTTTTTTTGTTTTTATAATTGATTTTGCCTATTACTTTATTGATTTTAGTAAATTTTAATGATTTTGGAAATAAAATAAAACATTTTATTAGCAAATATTTATACATAAAACTGTTTTGAGATGATTTATTATCTGCAGTTGATATTATTTGAGAATGTTGGCGTAAGATGTGCTATATTTGGTCCCCATTTGTATGATACTATGTTTATTTTGTTTTTTTCATTCCTAATGATGCTCGAATTGGCGAAACGTTGACTGGTCAGATATTTACTGCTGTTAAAGAAACTCAAATCTTTATTCAGGATTCTTCCAGAAATATACTAATAATTTAGAAATATTCATATTAGCCCTTCTCCATATTCGCTTCATAATTCAAATTGTTTGATTTCTTTCATGAAACGATAACTATTTATTAGATATTTCTATATCGTTTCCGGGTCAAAATGTCTTGTTTTGTGCAGGTGATTGTCAATATTAGAATGTTTGGCATGATAGGATTATAGATAATACTAAAATTAACTCATATGAGCACAATCGTGGTAGTTATAGCACAGTTATGACCACACTTTTTTCTAAAAATACCATAAGTTCGCCTATGAGGCACCACTATCAGTACTTGTTTCCTCATTGAAGTTTGTTTATCGATTAATCAACAATCAGTTCAATCAATTTTAACGAGTCCATCTTGCTTTTGCACACTAACTTTCCGTTGGACAGAACATTTATGGACTTCACCAGGATGAGAACCATTGTTAAGAGGTGTTTCATAGCACCCTAGGATTTTAAAATGGGTAGCCGATAGAGGGAAAATGAGGTAGTTCGAGCACAATGCTGATCACACTTTCTACGAAGAATAGCATCAGGTCTCGTCTATGAGACATTTTTCCCAGTTACTTTCGCCTTGCCGAGGTGTGTTTATTGGTAAACATAGCAATCACATACTAGATTTTATTTGTTTTTATTAGATTGATATTTATTTTTTATTAAGAGGCGGAAGCTGGGCCTCATTAAGACTCCAATATCTTTTGGTAATCAACTCCAATCAATCCAAAATGTTAAATATTTCCTCGAAAAAACATAAATTTAACGGAAGATATTAGCTCCGTCCTCACTTCATAATTCAAATTGTTTGATATCTTTCATGAAATGATAACTATTTATTAGATATTTCTATATCGTCTCCGGATCAAAATGTCTTGTTTTGTGTAGGTGACTGTAAATATTAGAATGTTTGCCATCATCAGATGACAGATAATATGAACAGTGACTAATATGAACAAAATCGTGGTAGTTAGATTCTGATCACAGTTTCCTCCAAAAATACCATAAGTTCGTCTGTGAGGCACCTCTACTAGTACCTGTTCCCTCATCGAAGTTTGTTTATCAATAAATCAACATTCAGTTCAATCAATTTTAACCACTCCACTTTTACATTTATTTGTTTATCAAGAGGCGGAAGCTGGGTGGCTTTAAGACTCCAATATCTTTTGGTAATCGACTCCAATCCACTCAGAATATTAAATATTACCCCGAAAGGACAGAAATTTAACAGAAGGCATTGATCACTTTCTAAAAAGTTAAAATTTGCTATAATTATTCTATTTTTTGAAAGTATTTAATACAATATTCAATTAACAAAAATAAAAAACAATATGGGCACTGCCGCTGACCGATAACCTTAAAATTTGGCACCTGCTACGAAAAGGTTGTGGACTTTTTTCTGTCACAAATTTTACTGGTGTATTCATTAAGCTTCGTAGTCTTCTAACTCATTCACATATTGTATATAAATATATGTTATCAGTTTTCGTAATTGTTTTCATACCTAAAAGTGCCATGAACTGTACTATTATAATACATATAATCTGTTCCATTATCACCGGTTGGGAAGTTGCAATTTGAGGAACAAAGATGAGAAAAATAATTACACGAAAAATCAGTTAGTAAATAGAGAAGATTTGCTCACAAATTAATTAAAAATTTAAAATATTTCCTGAAGTAGTGAAATTATTTTCATATACATTTTAATTTTCTATGATGAATCAAACCTTACTATCACATTCGTAAAATTACTTTATGAAATAATCAGGCCACAATGGAGCGTTTGGGGAACTTTTGTTTAAATTGTGTTAATTGAAACTCAGAGTGTAACATCTCACTTCTCGTTTGTGTTGCTTCGTCAAACTTAATACAAATTTAAAATATGGCATTCTTCCTTCAAACCGTAAAATGTTATATATTATTAGCAATGCAGTGAATGTAGGGGAAATTAATTTCAACTTTATTTAGTTGAAAGTGGCGTAGGATTAAAATGTTTTATTATATTTCGTAATTCCATTGAATCCCATTGAGCTTCAAAAGTGCTTAAATAAAGAAATGTTGAAAAGACTACATAAGCGTGTATACTTTACACATTTTTTATATTACTTTAAGTAAAATAATATATGTATAATAAATATAACCCTTAGTAGGTTAAAATAAATATTTAAAAAAATTACTTCATCTTTCGCAAGTTAAATCATATAATACTCAGCACACACGCATTTAAATGAATTTTAGTCAGTACATACAGGCAATTAACACATTATTAGATCATCATTGAAGCCTTGCAAGGATTTTTTCTGTTTCTCAACAGGTTGCTGCTATGCCACCTGATGTTTCTTCTCTTTTAGCCTTATATTTTCATATATGATGACGGGTTACAAATTAAAAAAAAACAAAAAAAAAACCTGGTAATAATTTATTATACACTTTTATTTAGAATACTCATCATCTTTCTAAACACATTCTGAATACAAATAAATTCGAGGAATAATGCTTCAATTTATATCCCAAATTCTTGGATATATAACCTATAGGATTATAATTTATAATTATAATTTATTTAAATTCTATAATGGAAAGGGAGGGAGTATTAAATAGTTATCATTTTTAACAGGCACTATTTATTATATTCAAAAATGTTAATTCAATGAATGCTCACAAGATTATATTGGCAATAATCAAATTCATTAGACAGTCCCATTAAATACGTTCCTTCAAATATGACATGACTTAGGTCCCACTAGCCAAAACGAAAGGAAAATCTTTTCACAAACGACTGAATTTACACTTTTTTTAATCAAAATCTTCGACATTGAAAATCAAACCAAAACTAAATATACACACAATTATCCACTCAAATCCCTCAAAGTTTTACGTTTAAAAAAGTACAATCTTTACGATCCCAAATCCCAAAGTTTTAGGCTCTGATGTTAATGTGGGCCCATCCTACAGCAGCCTTTCATCTGTGAATAAAATGGTTAAACGCGGGAAGTTCTGTTAAGTCACTAGCCAAAGAAACTCGACCTTCAGTGCGGATCTAGGTTGCCGCGGTTCTAATAAGTCTGATCTCAATGCCTCGAAGATAGTGGACAAAATGCATAACAGTTTCAGGAACACCAAACGATTGGTATAGAAAATTTTCATCATTGCCAATACTTTGGCTATTGGCTTAAAAGCTCCCATGCCATGTGAGGAATTCTTAGGCCCAATATTTTCCCACTTTCATTGTTGCCTTGACTTTAAAGTTGGAGAGTATCTATGTGGCAGATACTCTCCAACTTTAAAGTGTATTCCCTTTCGGGGTAGTCCCCCACAGTCGCATAGTGTAGGTTTTGTATATGGCGCCCAAAATCTTATTTTGGATTTATTGTTATTTTAACAAAATTATAATTTTTAGCGAAACAAGATCAAATATCAAACCCGAGAATTTATAAATCCATAAGGTGGAGGCGAAACTTCCGAACATAAAATTTCTGTTTTTAACCTATTCCATACTGAGAGCGCAATATTGCGCTCTCTACCCCCTTCTCAATGCCTGTCCCTTCAGTATTTAGACTTCCCTCTGAACTCTCATTCATTCAGCTAAGGCTTCCTCGCCACTTCAGTACTTCTGGAAGGAATTCGAAAATCAGGAACAGGTGATAGTTTTGTAGTATCTTTAACTGTTATGAAATTATACGCCTTCAAATTTTAGGTTTTAGAACCACATTGTTAGTGAAAATACACTAAGAAAATTTTTTAAATATTTTTAATTTACATTTAACAATATTATAATGTAGTTTATGTTAAAAGGCAGTATTAGTCATAGCCGAAGCTTTTCGTTTATTACGCAGCATGCTGGGTAATTTCAGCAATATGCCCACCGTATTGAATGGTTCAAATTATTTTTTTGGTTTAGCACATATGTTTCGTACTTTTCTCTTCAGTTATATTTTCACAGAATCTTCCATTATACCGCAGGATTTACAAATTTGAGGATTGTCTTCCGCCTTCTTTTGGGTTCTTCCATAATCCTCACCTGCAGATTTTCTTGAAGTTACACGAACCAACATTAGAAAACACTCTTTCTTTATCTACGCCATCATCATAAAATACACGGAAGTACCAACAAACTTATTAGAGATGTTGATACAGCTGGCATGCTCATCAATGAGATTATTACGGTACTTGATTTAGGTCCAGAAAGAGGTACTGTAATTATACTTCTTCATGCCTGATGTGCAAATAAATATTATCATCAAATTGGCTGATTATTATTATTTTTGTAAAAGGTTCGAATTATGATTTGTTAAAAAATTAAAAAAGAAAGATTGAAATTGATAAAATAAAAGTTATAACACACATTAACCACCTAAAACAATGTTAGATGACCCTATCTCAAAACTTTATCAGTTTTTCACCAGTGATGTGCTATATTTCTTTTTGAAAATCCTCTGAAAAACATTTAAAAGGGTCAGGGGGGACCCGTAACAAAAATTTATTATATAGAGGGATGTTGATATAGGAACAGATTGATAGGGAGCGATGTAGCTCAGCTAAGATAGCCGCCCAGTATCTCACAAAAGGGCCGCGTCACTAAATTTTACGCTGCCCTTCTCAGTTCTGATAAAGGGCCATTGCTTCTTCTATACGCCTCATACAGCCCTTTTCTCTTGTATACACTCCTCTATAAGAATTACATGAAACTGTCAATTATAATAACTGCTGCATATGGTATTTGTATTTTTTTATATAATACTTAATATATAAAAATCAATGATCCTAATATTTTAAATTTTATTCAAATAAAATCGATGATTTACTGATGGAAATATATAGACCACTCTCCAAATCAGTTACTATTTAGCTGTCAACTTTTGTCGGAAATCAAAGTCGAATGTTTCGATTTCCGAATTTTTATTGCTTTTTAAAAACTTTCTGAAGCAGGCACGCACTTCATACAGTATTTGCCGTGATATCGATTTTTAAAATTAAGTCTCATTCTATGAAGTGACATACAGATAATACAAAATATGGTTTAAAATACGTCTACCATTAATATTACTTAAAGTGATTGGCCAGCAGATCTTTTGTTCTGCATAAAAATGTAAAGCTCCTAAGGAAATTTCGATTTTGGATCACACTATTTTTTGCTCAAATAAGAAAGCTTCCGTACATATGGTAGTCAAATACGTAGGAATAAAAAATAAATTGTGATTTTAATGGTGAATATTGTATGAAAATTCACTATTTTCCCTTTTCTGCATATCATAGTCACTCCCTAGCCTCAATCAACATTCTAAGGAGGCTATGGAGTGATCGCCCAGAGAGTGACAAACCGACTATTTTTCATCTATGGCCTAAGAAGCTTCACGAAAAAACGAAGATAAGCACACGTGGAGAGAAGTTATGAAGTACTACAAAACTATGTTATAAGCGAAATATATGCCTTATCTGTCTAGACATGTTGAGTTCTAGAGACTGGCCATCAATATAAAAACCCTTTCAGCTTTTTTTTTTTGCATTTATTAATTAGTGAGAGTAAAAACATTTAAAAAATGGACAAGAATTATTGTGATGAAATTATTGGAAAATTCCGAAACGAAGTCCAAAAAATAACTAACCGGTCAAGGTGCCGTCAATTCAAGCATCTTCATGACAGACAATTTTCTATATAGTATGCCAGCCATTGTGTAATAAAGGAGAGCTTTTTATAAATAAATTTGATTTCCCAGAGTAATTTTTGTATGATTTAGAGTACGGAGAAAAAATATAATGTTCCAATACTTTTTATGAAAACTGGAGGTCAGTATTGAGGTTGATATTTTTTTTTCGGTTCACAGAGTCCATTGATCGTCGTACAATTGAAGGTAAATGAACTTCATCTGAAATTCCCTTTTGTTTGAAACTGAAAAGGGCTCTCCGTTTGCAAATACATTCAATATCTGTATTTTTTTTCTGTGGCTAGTAACCAATCCCTACTGAAACCACCGATATTCCTTTTGTACCATGAATAGCATCCGAGCTGGAAAAAAAAAAAAAAAATTAGTGATGTTTATATTCCATGTGTATTTCTCGTTATAAATGCAATAATATTCTCTTCGTGTTACTGTTATCAGTATTGATATGCTGGATTACTATCTACGATATAATACCTTGAAAAAAATGTTAAATACATAAAAAGAAGTTATTGCCTGTAAAATATTCACTAAAATACAAAATTGAAAATATCCAAATGGCGTGGATGGGAGAAAAAAGTTGATATCTCCAAAAGGCAATTCTATAAACACCAACTCAATTCATATACAAATTTTCAACCCTCCAACTCAATTTGGAGGAGCTGTACAAAACCTTAAAACCCGCAAAAAAAATCCGGTAAAAATACCGAAATTTGCTATGAAATTTATCCCTACTTCTACGGTATCGTTCTGTTTATAAAACAAACCGACAAGTCAAATTTCACCTCATTTGATAAACAAAATTAAAGGTGCATCAGGGAAGTCATTTTGAAATTTTGGCAATTAAGGCCTGTCAGGTGGTTCCATAATATTAAGTGGTAGAATCAACCTGAATGCTTCCACCTAATTAGCGATATTCGGTTCAGTGAACTCGGAACACCACATCGCAGTCATCTTGCAAGCTTGTGGTATGCCTTCTAACCAATAGGGGAGAGAATATCTTATTTTATCTTATTTAGTGACAATGCAAAGTCGTACAATTTTCGTTATGTTATCAAGCAGTCAATATATAATTCCCATGAATAGTAGTGGTCAGCTCAAAGTTTAGGCTTGAACCATAATTACGAATGTACATTTCATTTGTGTCTAATTTTAAATATATTTAGGAAAATATGATTTAGTTTTGAATTTCATGGACTAAGAACTTAGCAGCATGTGCTTACAGTGATAATATAAAATTAAAATAAATTAAATATATCAACCCTTATATATTCACGAAATAATAGAAAGGAGATGATTTTATTATTGGTGGTGATACTTTTGAAAATAATATATATATATATATATATATATATATATATATATATATATATATATATATATATATATATGTATATATATATATATATATATATATATATTTATATTTCTTTTTTAATTACAAAAATAAATCAAGCTAAATTAAAGGCGTCTTATGCATATGATTTTTAAGTACAGGATAGCTACTAATTGAAAAGAAGTACGTACATTATTAAGTAGAATTCAATAAATATCAATGCATATATCATTCAGATGAACATGATATTTAAATATTACAGATTATATTATTATTAAATTATTTTTAATTTACATAAATTTTATTTATTTTTTCCATAGTTCAGATCTAGTAGAGGTAATTTTCGCGGTAGCCGGGGCGACGGTAAATCACCGATAATATTAACGATGACCAAGGCGCCCTCTTCAAACTTTATCATTATAGATTGGCCTCTCATTCATTACCACACACTCATTACACCTTATCTATTGCAGATTAGAGCTATAAATCTCGCTAAATGTTATTTCGAGGAGAGGCAAGTAAATCAGTCTCTCGAAAGGATCTTAATCATTAGAGCTAGTCTTAATCCAAATGTAGGAGCTCTACACCTCAAGGGCAGTTTTTAACTTTTATATAAATATATTTACTAACATATTATACGCTATTTTCTTATTTTATAATTTAAGAATATACGTATTAATTTAAACAGTTACTGGTCACCCTTGGTTCATATTATAGCCTTCATCGCATTGATCAAGACTATAATTACAGGGAGAAGTTTCCGCTTCAATTAGTGCATCTATATGCTCATTATAAACGGTATATTAATGCATAGTGTGTTCTGTTTACTTGTTACAGCCCAATAGTAAATTAGTAAGTGAGTTCATACCAAAATAAATTCACTTTTCGCTTATTGAATTTTTATGTAATTTTAATTATTGTTATTAAATAGTAATCATGTTTTTATATTCCGATGAAGACGGATATAGAAGGATTATGTTAGGTATGACATTGAGGATTTTGAGATACGGTTGAGGGAGGATTGTAGGTAAGGATTGTTGGTATTATATTATTTTATTATTTCTAAATTATTTATTTATTTTCAAATAAATAAAACTTGTATAAATACAAAAACGATAGTGTATTTTCAGAAATTGATAGATTCTAATTAATGAAACATATAAATAATATGCCATGGATTGTTCCTCGTTTGTTGGAATGAGGTTTCCTTTCATTTTATTCATTATTTACCATTTTTATTTACAAATTTTAAAAACTAATACCACTTATTTATCGCAAAAACGAAGGATTATCACTTCCCTCAATCCAAAAATATAATTTTTTTTCTTCCAAATTTATTCTGTTGTTGCCATCCCAAAAATCTTAAGGACCCTTCATTCCTGTCATTCAATATACTAGCTTACTTTTAAACTTGAGGGTTGTTCAGTAATTATTACAATCTCTAAAAACAAGAAATTTTTCAAAAATAAAATTTTGAGAAAGCTATAAATTAGGGTACTTGAACACATCGACAAACTATCATAGGCGAATTGTGCCATTTTTTCAAATCATTTCAGATAAATAAAATATTTTATTTCGTTAAAACATTTAGTAGGTGTATACATTAAATCTGTCGTAATAAGCTAAAAGGCTCTAACTCTAAATAATTGTTTACAATACATCTTTGTATTGTATCCGAATTGCACTATAAACTACATTCATGACATAAGTATCTTAATATCATACATTTCATTTGTGTCTAATTTTAAATATATTTAGGAAAATATGATTTAGTTTTGAATTTCATGGATTAAGAACTTAGCAGCATGTGCTTACAGTGATAATATAAAATTAAAATAAATTAAATATATCAACCCTTATATATACACGAAATAATAGAAAGGAGATGATTTTGTTATTGGTGGTGATACTTTTGAAAATAATATATATATATATATATATATATATATATATATATATATATAGATAGATAGATAGGTGGCCAAAATGAGACATGGTGTATCTAATTAAAGAGTCAGGTCACTACTTCAGGCTGGGTGAGCCTCAGTATATCTTCCTGATCGGATTCGAAAAAGAATAAAAAACAGCTAAGTATTAACTAGAAATATTACATTTTTAAGATCATTTTGGACCCTTAGTACTGAGGTATTTGAACTATAGCATATTCTTGTAAGACTTGGTATTATAAAGCTGTCCAACTAGTTTCAGTTTGAAGTTAACTCAACATTATGCACTCGCGATTCCATAACTATATACACTTACCAGATAGTGAAGAAGTAATTTTCTTTATATCATATGCCTCCTATGTTACAAAAAATCAAATGTCCCTATTAGGTAATATTCTTCTCAACGAAGTTTTTTTCTTTCATGGGCATTAGCCGCAAATTAAACTCATTTACATATACGGGATAGTGCTCCATCTTATTGTAACATATTTGTGCTTCCGTTGTCGTCAGCTTCTGCAATCCTCCACTTACTTGCGGTCACATCCCATCCTCCAGATTGGATATCTGGGACTCGCATGCGGCCTGGCTAAAGCTCCCAGAAGACATATTCAGTGCCCAAGACAGGACCAGTGACCCAATTAAAAGTGGCGCCATAGGAGGGAGATATTGGGCGAGGTAGATAGGGCACAGGGACCAGATAAATGGCCCCTAACAAAGTAATTGCTCCCTCTTTGATTTACCGTCCTCTCCTCCTGATCGATACTCTCCTCGGATCTCCAATTGTCCCTCTCTTTTGCGAAGCCTGTTTAATTTTGTAGCGAATGTAATAGAAGATTAAGCTAATTGAAGGCTACTCGATGTTGTCGAGGTAACGGGATCTAGAAGATGATGAAACGGTGTTCATGTTTAAAATTAATTATGGCTTTGCAACAATACATAATACTAGATAATGACATCGTTGTTTTGGGCTGAATCATGAATAAAAAGTTCATACTAAACATGTATAGTTTTTTAATAGTTTCTGATAATTTTTTGTTCTTTGATATATAAATTTTTCTAGCTATCACATCTCCTGGCTATAACGGTCGGAGTATTAACTATGCCATAAGAACCGAAAAAATAATACCGAATCATTATAGAGATATAGACACATTTATTAAACGCTTTAAATAAGTATCAGTGCTGTCAAGCAGTCAAATCTTTTAATCTAATTTCAGCACACTTCCGATTTTCTGATCAAGCTGAAATTTAGTAAAAAATAACATTTTCGATAGCAATAAAGTAATACGATGCCATTGACATGGTCTCATGATGGAGTCGGAATGTAGCTCCAGGACCTCCGTTCTGGCTGACATAGTCCTACCGTGTTTTAGTTCTTTAGAAACGTACATCTTGATTTTTGTACTATAATCTTTTTAGTTGTGCCTACGGAGGTCCGTCGTGTTTGGCCTAATTTTAATATTAGGATTTAAAATTCCCCGAGGATTGGATAGTACTAGGTTGGCAAATATGATGTATTTCGAGGACTACATTAAATGGAAGGACAGTTGTCACGGCTATTATATATAATTATATATATATAATTTAGATTCATCATTTTGGCTAGCAAAACAAAAAGGTATTAATTTATATTTAACCAGTTTCCGGTCTCTTCATTAGTCAATTGTTTATAATTCAAAATAAAATTTATTACTTTTTTTTGTAACTTAAATGCCTCGCAGTGAGGAAATAAACTGTAGTGTAAATAGGAAGGACACATGTAGAAAAAAGCATTCCCCTTCACAGTCTTCTGAGATCTAGGATAGGAGGGTGATATTTGTGTTTAGAACCCCCTCCTGATGAATAATTTCGATGATGTCGCCATCTGATGGGTGTCAAGACAGGCCCCACTTGGGTGCTTCTTGTTTAATTCCCTTGTTTTATAGCTAATTAAATTCTATAGAAAAGTAATTAATAATAGAATGGATCTCGAAAACTGAATTTAATTTAAAAAAATGTTTATAAGATTTGTATATTTTATGATTTTACATTTTATTTTATATCATTCTACATTTTATTTGTATATTTAATAAGGTATGATAATTTTTGTATAAGATTTTATTGTAACACTCCAAAAACAGCCTTTTAAACTGTTAAATTATTTACTAGTAATATACTGTATATGTATACACTGTTGAAGAGAGTTATACTATGTGATATATTTGATTAATAATCTACATTTATGAAATTTTCTGGTTTTCACTCATGCTGATCTTCGAATTGGCGAAACTTCCGGTCATCTTGGTCTGGTTAGTTACTTAGTGACATTTGGGAGATTAAAGGGATTTTGAAATCATTCAATAATATCACGATTCTAATTTTACATTTTTTTTTTTCGCTGTTTGCTCTCTTTATTTATTATTTAATTTGATTGATTACATTTTGATTGCTTAATATGGGTAACAGTGTGTCCTAGCCACATGTTGAACCCTTTCATAAGTTTACTGTTTTTATTTTAATTTAAAATTAACACATAATTTTTATGAGGTTAATTTGTGTAATTATAATTGAAGGCAGTAAAATATCGAAGCATTAAAATTAAAATAGTTTAAAAATCTGTCTTAATAACTATTCAGAGTAATTCATCATAAATGACTTGGAAAACGAAGCTTATCGTTTCAATTAAATGTTAAACTATTCATAACTAGATGATTTATTTGATATGGAAAATATACAGAAAATAATATGACACGCAGAAACTGGGTGTCTGGCTCATAACAAGTACCTTTACGTTCTTACCAAGATTTCAGAAAATAAAATTATGATATTCCTATTTTCAAAATAATGCCTATTCATAACTTTAAGAGGTGGCATTAAAAAGTATTCCTTATATAGGGTATAATCTCATCATGGCAGTCTCTTTTTTAAATGAACAAATAATATGCTGTTTATGATGTATACAGTTGTTTCCACAATTCAGGAACATATGATGGGAACAAAGAGAAAGATGACCCATTTCCCAGCGGTGCGCGGAAAGTATATGAAACCCCCTGTATAATGCTGGCCCCTTCGGTGTAAATATAAAGTGCATTATCCTGATTAAACATAAAGGAGGAATGTTGTCCTGGAAGCTGCACCTGTGAGTCGTAAACTGGCCACGTCCCAGCTTCCTAAGTGGGGTCGAGCCCAACTTTTCTTCTTTTAGTTCAAAGGAAATTCCACTAGAGTCGTCTGCTTTGCATGCGCCCTCCACCTCTCAATTTCCGTACAAGTTTTCTTCCGAAGCGGCACTGCAGCGTTAGGGAGGAACGAATTAAAAAAGTGAGGGCTGTTGGACGAGTTTCGGCACGGCACGTCGAAGGGGGACTTCCAAGCATTTCTTCTCTTTCCGAAGAAACGAAGTTGTTTTAGGAGTCTCTCCGTCTTTCCAATTCCCAAATTGCCCTATAAATGAATACCACAAGGTTGTAAAGTGTAAAAGAAATCAGTCTAACATAATAATTTATTTAATATTAACATTGTGTTCTTCCCCAACATTGCAGGAAAAGTGGGCTCTTTGGGCAATCGATCTTTATATAACAGCATAAAAGAGTTTATCGCTATTGTTTTCTGAAAAATGGAAATTTCTGATTGCTATTTCTAAAAATTAGCAACAGTCTGCTTTCCTTTAATCCAAATAAATCAAAAGCCATTGTTCTTGTATCAGGTACCCTGCACGTTTCATCCTTCCTTACTATATATTTGAAGGAATACTAATTCAGCAATATTCCTCCTTCCGTACCCAAGAGGTCTTTGTAGAGAAAAATGTTTCTTCCCCTTCGGATGGTCCTACCCTAATAAACTGTTTTATTTTAAATAAAGTGAGTTAGGAATATAGAAAAAATAAAAATTTCAAAAACCCAGTGACACCCCATATATAATTTTTTCGCACTCACTAATAAAGGACATTCCATGCTCATAAATCAAAAATTGAGTAGAAATTATATAATATAAAAAAATAAATTTCTAAACAATGATTTACCATTGTAAAAATAGCACTAACACATAATTTTTGTTTTAGTTGACTTGTTATTAAAGAAGTTACCTTTTTTTTCTATTCGGCAATTCGAATTTTCCGCTAATTTGAACTAATTTAAACCATGGGATTCGGATCCCGGAGTCTTCTGTATCTATTTTTGTTAGTAGACGCCTCATGTATTCATTACTGCTTTGTCTAATGTATGCACTATCCAGCCAAATTAACTGCTATTTCTTAGCTTTCAATGTAAACAGATGTTCCTTATTATTATTATTTATTAGTGAAGTAATAAATAGATAAAAAGTTTTTGAATTTCATTAATTTGTTTAATTACTGGCGCCGAGTGTGATTGATATGGAAAGCTAAGAAACAGGAATGTTATAAGATAAATTATTAGAGCTACATTTAGGGAAGTCTAAATAATTAAATTAATTAATATTATAAATGATTATAGCTTTTCATCCTTAGTACTAGCATTTTTCTTCTTTACCTTAAGGTTTTCCTCATACAGAGGTTCAATTGTTCCTACAACTAAGTAACTTTATACTGTGGCTTTAACGGTCTTAGTGAAGTAATAAAAACAGAAGTTTAAAGTACCTCAAAAACTCTAAGACATCATAATAATAATACCTGCGGATATAGTTGAGTTAAACTTAGCAAATCGGGGAGAATTCTCTTAAAGTTTAATATTACTTTGTGGAACAATGATTATCAAAGTTGAAAGTTGCTCCCCAATAGAGGAATTATGAGACTTAGAAGGGACAAAACAAATGCGTTTTATTAAAATTACTTGGAAGAGGAGGTTGGATCGATGGCTTTTCATATCGAGGCAACATGTGCAACTTTGGTAGAAAGCATTAAATTTCAACATGGCCCATAACATGAGCAACAGGCCCTCTTTTCAGCCGTTTTATAATAATATCTTTAATATGTCGCTACTGTCTAATGCATTCAGAAATTAAATTAGACCCATTCCAAATTAATTGTATTGTTCAACATTTTCTTTACTGGTTAATTTAAAAAAGAAATACACCTCATTTTGTCTAAATATATACATATAGATTAATAAATAAAAATAAGATAAACATTTAAACGTGATATTAGCATTAAGGTTAATTAAAATATAATTGCTAAGTAAGCACTGATTAATATAAAAAATATAATAAGATTAAATGAATAAATAAATAATCATATAGTAAATGCATAATATCAATTTTGTTTAACGAACAAAGGGAATATAGATAAATAGTCCTTCAAACAAAAAAACAATTTCCAGTTCTTGATAAATGCAAGTATTCTTCATTTAAAAAATATTTAACGAATAAAAAAATAATCCTATAGCTAACAAATAATAATAAATTTTAAGAAAAATTATTCTTTATTTGTTATTGAACAAAATCTTATTCAAAAAAGACTTCAGTCTGTAAGGAAGTTTTCATTACACTCACTTAGTTTCTCGAAAATTACACGGAAGTACAGAATAGAATAAAATAATTTAAACTTTGTGAAATAATAAAAAAAAAAAAAAAATGAAAAAAATTATATAGCATTACCAAATCAATTGTCACCTTTTCCAATTCAATTGTAACCTTTTCCATTTCAGTTGTAACCTTTTCCATTTCAATTGTAACCCATTCGGACATGAATAAATTCAATATTATTTATTTTATTATTGAAAAACAATTATTTTAATTACAATAATGACTTTTAAAATAATTTCGGCATAATCTTCCGATCAGTTGACCTCCGCATGATGGTATAGAGGAATCAATCCCTAATAATTTTTCGACATTTTTTCGTTCGTAACTGTATTTCTTCGGTATAGATATCTTTTTCTAGATTTTCATGGGCGCTATTTTCGAATTCACAATCGGATTTCCGATCGGGCATGCACATTTCGGATTTCCGTTGCTATTGAAGTTTTCCATGATAAAGGGGGTTTATTAGATTTTCGAGGGTTCTGATTCCATTTTTTTAATTTAATTTTTTATCGAGAATGCGAAAAGTTACAATTGATTTGGAAAAGGTTACAATTGACATATATGCTTGTTGATCTAAGGTGAATGCAGTATAAATAAAAATAAATGCAGGCTGGTACTATTTCACCAATTTCATTTGTTTAGATGCAAATTTTCGGCCTTTAAGCCATCCCCATGGATCTTTCAAAAAGTGTTAAAATGCATACAATGTCATAATTAATTCCAATCTGGACCAAGTGGAATTACACTAAGTCATCTCAGTCATCACAGCACAGACCCTTAAAAAAAGAACTATAAGAAGCGATTCCTTATTCGGCTCAATGCGTGCAAATTATTTTGCGAATTCTCGTATACCGCCTCCTTTCATTTAGATCTCTTCCCTCCCTGAGGAGAGTTGACCCACCGAAATTTGGGCGGACTCGGCAGATCTCGATTCCTATCTTCAAAACAAGATATGAACAAAGTTTTACGAATGTACAAATATTATTTATTTGGTCGATATGGGCTTATTTTTCCTTAACCAATAAATCTCTCGACGAAAAGGGTAGGAGTTAAGCATAAACCACGTATAAAAGGCAGTAGTTTACGTACATCGAGAAGACCGCATTACATCGTCTCGCCAATGGCGGTAGAACTTACACACAACGGAACGAGTTTCCCGTCATGGCCTAGTAATTAAGAAACGGAAGCTTCTAGAGAAGTTACAAGCTGCATTGCAGACCCCTCCACCCTCCAGCAAACTTTAAACAAGTGGCTGTTTCTCAAGTGTTTATATATAAGCTGTACTAATCAGCCGAGGTTAGGCCACCGGCTATAACTTACTGCGATCCCGTTGCGGTAATACCTGGATGAAATAAGGTTTTGTGAACAACTCTATTCCGCAAATAAAAGATGCTTCTCATAAAATTGCCAAATAAAGATGTTATAATAAAACACATTTAATTGAGGAAGATATAAACAATATATCTATGTTTGATAGTACACGGTATTACTGTTATTATTTTAAACGTTTGACTTCGCATGACTTCTCTGTACGCCTTTTAAACTATATATTGGTCGCTCATAAAGTGATTTTGAATTTGGTTCCTAGTTTCTGTAGATTGTAGAATCTCAAAAGCAACATCTATCTATTGACATGCTCAGACATTGCAACATGTGATCATAAAAATATTAAAAACTGTTAGTAATGGACCATAAAACATCATTATCCATGAAAATCTCGACTTGTGATTTTTAGCACAATTCACATTCCCCCCTTCAAAGAAGGCAGGAGGTAAAAAAAAAAAAAAATAATAATTTTACGTAACTACAATACGCGATTACAATACTTCCTGTACTGCGTACAAAGAAGTAAAATCATTGTAAGAGGTGTTTTAAACCGTTAGATAACATTGACTATATGAGTAGCCTCATATCCATGGTTGGCTCTTCTGTTATCGTTGCTGCAGATGTAGCGTATTGCAAATTTTTTTATACAACTCGGTCTTCTATCTTCTATCTTCTGTTAGCTGATATGTGTGGAAGTAAGCAACCCCTCTACTTGTCACTACTCTTGCCACTATTCTGCGATATAAATCGGCATTTTCGGGATACACAATAACTCCTCTCATTGAGGTTTTCAGCCTGAAGCCATTAGGACCTTGCCCTAACGAAGGAATGCAACATATATCTGCATATTCTTTTACATCGCATAAATAAAGAGGTGGTAGTTTAGTATTAGCAGGCTGCTTATTTGTTGGCTGAGTCGTCTATTAGGTTTGATAAGGGTTTGAATCTGTTTTGATTACTAATCGTATCACTAACCTTCAGATGCTCCCGTGGGGTCTCTTTCCGTTAGTATATGTCGTATTCTATCAATAGGTAACAATTTCCCATGAGATTTCTTCGTGTTCCGTGACAACACTGGAATTGTCTGTCACTAGATAAAGCATTGGAAATAGACAGTTTCGGCACTTCAAGCGGGAGAGCCCGCTTAACTTATAGCTTATATAAGCTATAGTATATCTTATTCTCCTGCTGCAGACTTGTTCAGCTCACGAATGGGGAAGAAAAATGTTTTTTACACTCAGTTTTAACACTTGAAACAAGTAATACAATTTTTAGATTAGAGTGGAAAAGAATAGCGTTTGTAACATTTATCACCGAATCATATGATCTCTCTATTTAATTTTAATGTAATTTTTTATGTAAGTTTATTATGACCTCAAGAAAAGTACCCCTTCCGACTCACTAATATTAACTAAAATTGAGTATATTTAGTATATTGATGTAAAAGTCTTATTTACCATATTTGAGATGTTTTACATTATATTTTAGTATAATTATTGATGAAAGTTTATTATGACCTTCAAGTAAAGTTCCGATTCCGGTTTGACAATTTAGACCAAAATCTAGAATGGTATTGAAATCAAGATTTAAATCAGGAAATACCAAATTTGAGAGGTTTTGCATTAAATTTTAATGTAATTTTTCATGAAATTCAGTAATAACCTTCAAGTAAGGTTTTAAAATATGGTTTATTGAGATCTGTATTGTCATTGTATTTAATTATAATCATGCAACTATTGTTTCTTAAAACCTTTTTTTATTGGCGTTTTACTGCAACGAAGTTTAATAAATAAATAAATTTTAAGTTTTGAATTTTGCCAATAATTATGATCGTCCTTGTGACGGGCCCTATCTTTCGTATTTAATAAATATATATTTTTTAAATTATTTTTATTTTATAAAAAAAATGTCCACTTAAGGGCGGAATGGTATATTAGAAAACTAGCTAGGGAAGAGATTTAACATCTTTTTGGTCTTGTATTGTATTTCCATGGGCTGTTTTTTAGTTTTTTTGCTTTTATTTGTCTTAACACTTTTAAAATGACGTTCAATGTATACGTAACTTGTATTAGCGGTAAAAAGAATATTTTAAGTTCTTATGTTTATTCATGTGCTTTATTTTTTAATCACAGAGCATGCATGTTAAGGATAAATGGGTTAACTAAGTAACTAATAATATATATTTAACTGTATATATATAGTAACTAGTAGTATAGTAACTAATAATATAAATTCACATCTTAGGCGATATCCATTAATCTTTCTGACATCACAAAATTGTAGAAAAATTACATTGTGGTTTCAATTTTCCTAATTTTTTCCGCTATATTGAACATGAGTCTTAAATTATTTCGGTGGAGCGGTAATAGTATGTCAAAAACAGTTCTTTTCTTCACTGGAAAGAAAATTAACTTTCTTCCCCTACCATCATGGGTGCGGTAGAAGATTAACAACATTTTTAAAGTTACCAGTAAACTCTTTATAGCATATGTGTTTCCTCTGCGTTGTTCTAATGGTTAGAAAACGGGAGAGAGGTGATAGGGGTTGTGAATAATGATGTTTTTTCTAATTAAAAATAAATTATTCTAAGAACGCTTTTTTAACGCTTATGAAATAACCACTCCAAGGTTGTTGTTTTTTTGTAGTTACTTAATTGTTAATCCCAAGGAAAATTGAAATTAAATTTAACCCTTTGATAAATACTCTAAAAGTAATTTTCAGAACCACTCAGAATATTTTAGTAATCCAAGTACTTAAATTAATCGTATTATTGTTCCATTTCTAAGATTATACTTATTTCTTTTACTGGAAACCATAAAGCATTAATAAAAGAGAAACTTTACGACAATATTTTAGAATAACACCTTTTTGTATAAAATTAATTAATTTTCTTAATATTTTTGGTTTTCGTAACATTTTAATGTTTTAACTTTCAATCGGGGTTTTTATTTTATACTTAACTATTATGCACTCCAAGAGTTAGATTAAAAATAAGAAAGAGTCATTAGCGATTTCATATTATAAGGATAACATAAGCTTATAAATATATATAAAAATTAATTAATCTGTTATTAATTAATCTATCATTAATTAACATTATCATCTAGCATTAATCTAAATATATAAAAAAAAAAATATATCACTCACTGAATTAGTGATCTATGTATCTCCAAGAAGATATTTATGAAGCTGGAATTTTGAATGGGGGTTTTCGTCATGTTATACATGTATTTGAAGGTTGATTTGAAGGTTAGGTTATTTCTAGAACCAAAAAACGGTCTTTTTTTTTTATTTGCTGCCGCTTTTGACAAATCCCGATCACATTTTTTGCCTTATTTAATAAATATCTCAAGAAATATCGCAAGAAATATCTCACGCCACTTGAAGTACTATCTTATGAATGTCTCATTAATTTTTCCAACACCTCGATCTTTCTTCTGCTTGTAAAAAGTCAAACTGTTCAGCTATAATACCTGAAAGAATTATCTTACAACACAACTTTATCAAATGTTTGATGAAAACATGCCTAAAATGAATGGGGAGCAGTAAAATGTCTACAATGAATTAGTTATGATCATTTCTTCTGTTTCCGGACAGCTACTTTTTCTAGACGCACCGGAAAGTACAGTTAAACCTTTTTGATGAATTTTATACAAAAGGATGGGCAGATTCCGGTATCTGTGACTTCGATAACTATTAAAATCCACCATTTATATTTCTTTATATTGAAGGAATTCTGAGGAAAGAAAGGAAGAAAATGCTCAGATATTCGGAAATAAGGAGATGATCAGAAACGAAATTGTTGGCAGAAGACCTGTAAGTGACCTGTGATGTCGGCTTAACCGTCGGCACACATGAAACAGTATTGAGTATTATTGATTATAAGTTTTATTTGTGAAAGCTTCAACGACCATCATTTCCTAGATGGTCAACACTATCTTCATAATTATAAATATAAACTGTTTGCTCGAATTCAGTTTAAAAGATACCAACTCTAAGCTTTATTTTAATATATATATATATATATATATATATATATATATATATATATATATATATATATATATATATATATATATATATATATTAATATTTTATATCATTACAGCGTTTTAAATTTCTTCTCAAAACTCACTTGAGTGAATACTTATTCAGCTAATAACTTTATATTTTAGTTCCAATCATGATAATTTGTTTATTCAAACGCAAATTTTTATAGTTCAAATTTTAGTTTTTTAAAGCGCGATCTGATTGTCAGTGCCCCGCGATCAGGCAGTTG
Organism: Rhaphigaster nebulosa; assembly: GCA_948150685.1. NCBI lineage: Eukaryota > Metazoa > Arthropoda > Insecta > Hemiptera > Pentatomidae > Rhaphigaster > Rhaphigaster nebulosa. Next base: position 147,575,848 of record OX411306.1, on the reverse strand, counting down.
GGTGTTAGGATATACCATGTTAATTATATTCTTCGGTACTTTATTATTCTGTTATTTAATTGTATATGGCACGGGGCCTCTCGAGAATTCTTCAATATTGAATGCAAATTCTTTGTGTTATGTATAACTTATTAATTTAAGTTTAAACAAAAAACAAATAAATGATCATATCAGAAAGATGATAGTAGTGATTAATAGATACCTTCATGAGAAAGGTAGATTCTATACCCCTGTAAAATTTGAAAACTTCCTATTACTCTGGAGGATTTTTCAATTGCATAGGTTATTTATAATTTTGTTATAATTTTCTTTCGAAGTTTTTTGTAGATCATTTCTTTGTTTTTTGTTAAACTGAATTCATTTTTAACCCAACTAAGCTTTCAAAGAGGATCGACTAATTAATTTAGTAGCTGCATGTAATGACCGGCGGCTGCCTTTGCGCTTAACCTTTTTTTCCAATAATGTCTGAAGAGACCGCGAATCGCGATTTTTCTTCTGACATTGCACGTGCGTTTTAAAAATGTAAATGACCCCATAAAGCGAACTCGAGTCACAAGGAATTGTAGGATTTTTCAAAGTAAACATTAACATAAATAGTAGGAACAAAAAAATTCTTATAAAACAGTTATGGCATCAGCGGAAGAAGGTCCACGACTGGACATGGAAAATAGCATGTAAGTAGTGTAGGGAGTGTTGTGTAGGCCTCAGACAGAAAGGGGCTTCAACAGAAAGGAACTCCGACTGCTTAAAGACACTGCAGGCTTAAAAGACAGTTAAAGATCTGTGGAGTAGTAGGGGATGAGACCTGCTACACCTGTGGGTAGGCACCGGAGACTGCTCGACGCTACATAGCTGAGTGCAATAGATGCGCGTCATTAAGATACAGACTGCTTGGATCTGACATAATCCGAGAACAAGAGGCTCTCTCCATTGAATGGACGTCCCTTCTGAACTTCATCGGGAAAACCAGAATTTTAATCCTATATATTGATATAGTTCATATTGAAGATTTCCTGCGAGGCCCCGTACCATATATAAAGATTAAATAATAGAATTATGAACTGCACCCGAATCCAATTTATATAGTATATCCTAACACCCATCGTGGTGCACTAACTATCTGTTCGCGCTTTACTAAACTAAAATTTAAAATATACAAGTTTGCTTTTGAACAAAAGAATCATAAACATTTTAACTAAAATATAAAATTATAAGCTGGATACATGAGTTCTGAGATGAGATTTAAAAAGCTTAAATAACAAAATTTTGCCATAAAGTTTTCAAATTATTCCGTGGGAAGACCACTGGGCACTCCTTCGACATGCGATTTATTCTGCAGCCCCATTTGCCGAACTCGCATCCCCTCACCATTACCAGTACCAGTACCAGTGCTCTCCAAATCTCCCTAAGAAGGGGGTGGGTAACGCAATAGCGTATCGCACAGGGCCGCGAATGTCTGGATCCTCCATTGGAGATTAGTATACTTAGCCTTAATCAACTTTCTTGAACTGGTGTTGAAATTGAACAAAAGCTAGAATGTTTACTAAATTTATATATATATATATATATATATATATATATATATATATATATATATATATATATATATACACACATATGTATATATATAAATTATGTAGACGGATTTTACATCAAAGCTGTCTTTAAAAATTATAAATATATTTGAAAATGATAAACAATATAAAAATGAGATTTGATTATCGACGCTTAAAATGTCTCTTATAAGACTTTTTCATCCACTTTAGTAAAGAAGTTGCAAACTGTTCAATACACTCTTCTTTTTTAACTTTATATGGGCTTGCTGGAGATGGAGAGGGGGGATCGGTTCCTTTTTATGCTTTCCTTGCAGTTTGGAAACAATTTTTTAATAATTTCTCCGTCAAAATTTTTTTACAAAACCCTAAGCATATTTATAACTATAAGTTCAATATATGTAGTCGATGATATTAATCACTCTGTGATCTATAACAACTAATGTTGGGACAAAGATTCTTAATTGATTTGACATTCGAAATTGAAACAGGTGAGAATTAAAAATTTTTAAACTTCAGTTGACATCCGCATGATGGTATAGAAGGATTAATCCCTAATTTTTAAACTTGTTCAACTTTACAATGTAAAATCAATCCAAATTTTTTCCATCTGGAAATAGAAATACAATCCTCCATGTGGTTTGAAATAATGCATAAAAGCAGAAATGCAGGGATGGTGCTCACAGTATTATTTTGTGGTGTATAATGCCTTTATGAAGTCGAACTAGTACATGAAAGACAGGTTACCCTTAATGTTTTCAAAGTACTTTAGCCAGAATGAGAAGGTCGAAATTTATTGCGTGGGTAGGCCACGAAATAAAAATTAATCGTCTAAGACCCTTTATTATTATAATAACGGTTATTATTAAAAGAAAATTGTAATGAGAAGAATATTTCCTAATAAATTGATTAGAAGATCTAGTGATAGCTAGTGATCCTCTAATAAACTTAGTAGAAAAACCAATAAGAAAACGTGTTTTCTCTAATTTTGACTTTCCTTCCCGAATGAACTGAATCAGTTGAGACTAGGACTAGATTGGAGAGGGGAAAGGCAGGGAGTGGGGCAGTTTAAGGGCGAGGAAGGGTCGGGGCTGGGGATAGTAATTCACTAGGAAATGGGAGCAGTTAGCAACAACTTGACCTCTCCACTCACAATTATACTAAATTACCGCAGTGTGCTACGCGCTCCTCTCCCATCGTTGCGTATTTACCAGAGCATGTAGGAGCCTTCGTTAAGGCCTGCCCTAGACATCTCAGAGAAACCTACTCTAATAATTGGAATTCAGTTTTCGATTGGATATACTTAAATAAAGTCATATTCAAGAAAAAAGAAAAAATGATACATTTATTTAATTAACTAAAGGAGAAAATAATTTCTTCCAAGATATTTTTCTTTTTCCTCGAATCTGTGATTGACAATTGCACATATTATATTTCTTCATCCTTTGTGTAACTAGCAGGGCACTCCATGGGAATGTTGATATACATTTTCATTTTTTAAGAAAATGTTTATTTGAAATTGACTCTTGCTGAAAGGACGATTAGGTGATATTCAGCCTATACCATTAACTTAACCTTCCAAGCCAAACCTTCATCCACCGGATCCTTCCAATGTTTATTGGCACCCACTAGCGGATCCAGAGAATGGCGAAGGGTGCGACCGTCCATAGCACATCGCCATAAAAAATTTATATAAATGACGTACATTATTGACGAACTTATAGTTCATATTGAAGATAGCAGGCGAGGCTCCACGCAATATAAAAAAAATAAATAATAATGAGCAAACTATGTGGCAAACTCCCATGACTTTGGGAAGGACTGCTGAGGATGCCGTCATAACCTGTACCGCATTGTTGACAATAAGGATTATATTGCTGAGGAAAATTGGACTAGATTTCCCTCAGAAGGTCACAAAAAAAGAACTATCCGTACAACGAAGCCTTCGTGTAAATAGGGATGAAAGGAGGAAATGGTACCATCTCATTTCAATGTCCTTTAATGCTACTTCAATAAGAAAAGTTGGTCATCTTCCTTTTTCAAGAAAAATGGACGAATGTATAACTTATTGGTAGAGATGGCACACCGATTCCGCCGAAAACCGTATTGTTGATAGACAAGATAGGGATGAAATAAAAAACAAAATAAATATACAAAACGTTTTAATTTAGGATTATTTTATTTGTTCGTAAATTTTATGTATAATTAATTGTTCATTATTTTTACTAGGTAATATATCACTTGTACAGACTATTTAAATACAAATGCCATAAATTTGATGAAAATATAATTTTTTAAACTTTTTTAGCTCTTTGAAAATTTGGGATTTGATAGCTATGAGGTTTCACTCTTTTGCCGACAATTTACAATGAACAAAAACAAATATCCGTACACTTAGTTTTCGGGTAAAAATGTGTTTAATAGTTTATTTATTAAATGATGGATGAGACAAAAAACAACATTCTGTATTAATTTATACAGGTGAAAGATATTGGAAACCCGTGCAACCTAATTAACAACAAAAATAATTCAATTAATTTTTTCAGAATAAACTTAATCATTTTGATTTATGACCCATTTTTGGGGGAAAAGTATTTTAAACCTAATTAACATCCAAACTTGAAAATTTATCATGCAAAAAAGTATTCATACAGTAACAAAAATTGTCGTGAAAATTACATGTTATTTTGTTCTCAGTTCGTACTTTTCACTTAATACATAAGTACCCTCTTACAATACAAACCCGAAATGCGCCAAATAATCCGAATTGCAAAACAATTTCCTCAAAATAGATAGTAAATAGAAATGATTATGTTCCACCTTAGAAGATGAATTGTAATTTTCATGACAACTGACGACGAATACTTCTTTTTTCCAATTTAGTTTATTTGTTTATTTAAAATATATCACATTTTGAAAAATCAGTTAGGCAAGTAATAATTTGAATTATCTTTCTCCCTCCCTCAAGCTATAGCTCGCCCACAAGAATTTGATATCGGGGAAAATGAGAACAGAAGCGAGAGAGAAAGAATCTCTTCCACTCCATTCTCCCTCTCTCCCCATATTTAATTGTCCTGACGAACAGTTAAACTATAAATGACATGTTTGCTTTCATTTTGATGTGTACAAATGTGAAAATTTCTTGGAAACCATTTGAATGAAATAAAAAATTAATAAATGAATGGGAATTCATAAATTTTGTTTAAAAAAAAATACAAAGATTCATTTTGTACAGCCTACCTTTTAAAGTTACATTAGGTGAGGGACTTTAGTTTGACCTTATTGTTCGTGCTACTTCTGTTCATCCTTGGTATGTGATATTCTTGTGCTTGAGATAGAGAAACTGCTACTACCCTTTTGCCATATTGTATTCAAGACGAAAAGAATAATTGAAAATTTGTTATTCGATCTCAATATAATTTGGGCATCAGTCATACCGCTAGTGTAACAGTAAAAATCTATACCCCCTCCCTCCCCTTCATTTCCAAAGATTTTTCTAGTTAGACTTAGTATTTAACCTAAAATTTTATATTTTGTTTTATTTGTTGAACTAAGTATATTTAAACGGATACAAAGGGAAGAATTAGAGCTTGACAAGGAAAGTGTTAAGGTTTTAAATATTCATCCTAGTTACTACTTATAAATAAAATTCACCGAAAACTTGCTCATTGTGGTAAAAAAAAAAGAGTTTGAAATTGAATTAATCCTTCCATGAATATTATAAACCAATAAAATTTGAAAACTTTATTTTATTCTCTACTGCAATAATTGTTACCGCTTCCCTCTCTCCCATCCCAAAAACCTTTCATTTAACATTATATACTTTTTAATCACATAATCCGTTGGTTAAATCAGCATTAAGGGTAATGATGAAGAGTAGTAGGGAAAAGTGACTAAAGAAGTTATTTAAATGATTGATAAATTGTTGGCTCAAGTTCCGACCATTTCCCATTTGGAGGGGGTCCAAGTAGGATTCACTGCTCATTGGACTTTCATATTTTCTCGGCGTCATTTCCCACACCAATCTCAGATAATTAATTGAATTAACTATCTTAGAGTTTTATTTTCTTGAGGATTTTTCGATCGTTACCCTCGTGGCCTTATAATTAATTATATTCCTTAAATTATTTTATTTTTAATCGGTCTATTTTTTTATAAATTCATGTAGATATTTTAAAATAACTATCAACTGCCGTGTTGATTTTTCGCGTAGTTAATTTTTTATTATGTATTTTTACGCTTTACGAAATTGACTATTTAGAAATAGATTCATTAAAAAAATAATTGAATTACAATGGACTCTCGATAATGAAGTTCATGTGTGATGAAAACCGCTCGCTTAATAGCAATTCGAGAAATATGTAAATCATTTGAAGCTGAAAAAAATATGAATCATCCCTATAATAAAAGATATTTAATATAAAAAATGAAACAAGTGTTAGTGATATGAACAAGTTTTAAATTTAAAATGGAAATAAAAACAAAATAATATACATACGCATTCAATTGCTTAATGATTTTCTTTTGTTCATATTTTTAAGAAAGTTATTCATATAAATATCTGTGTTACTATGCACGTTGTACATTAAAATTTATCTCTAACGATATCCGAAATGCTCATGCAATATACTTTTAATGAAAAATAAAAGAGACATATTTTGATTCTATCGTTTTTCATTAAAAGGTAGGCTTTATTATATCGTTCTTTAAAAGGCATATTACGCCATACTTAGGGGATTTCGCAGCCGCAACCTTCCATTGTTAAAGAAAAACTTTGTTTGCTTTTGTTCATGTATTGTGGCCTTTTAGGCAGGTAAAGCTTTTCAGAATTACATTGTTTCTCGTTTATTTATTCTGTTAAAACACCCAATTAATTTTATCCTCCCCGTATCGATTACTTTCCTTCTCATCATAATGTAACATAATAGGGGCTGTTTGTTGGAAGAGGGCCGTTGTTTCGTGGCTGTGCTTCAAGTTCCAATGCAAAACATATTTTATAATAATTTAAATTATTCCAAAATTTTCTAAAACTAATGTGTACTAACGTTTTCTTAATTTTAACTTTGTTTCTATTATTTTAGAGAATGCCATAGCATTTGCTGAGATAATCATTTAAAAAATAATAATATTAAAAAAAAAACTTTCTCCAAAAGTTCTTAACTATTTTTTTTAGTTAACGTTCTTAATTATTGATTATTAGTGATTTTTTTAAATAAAGCCTTTTCTTTGTTTTCTAAACAGTAATTCATTTTTTAGAGAACTCCAATGGATTCTGAAGAAAATTTATACAAAATAAGTATGATTCCGTTGGTTTTTTTTTTTTTTTTTTTTTTTTTTGTAAATTTTCGGTTTCATTTCTTAGAACATTTTTATGATTTAAATATAACTGTCTTGTTTAAAATGACACCAAGAATATTCATGGAAGCATTAAAACATGATATTGACTATTTTTGTGACGAAAGCTTATAATTATGGAAAATTATAGCTATATATTTCATACCAATTGCATTAGCCATAAGTTTTGCGATAGGTTTTTCTTAAATTGAAAAATGGTGTAAGCAGTTATGATTTATGAACATGATGAACATTTTTTTTTTTTTTTAACTGCGTTTGCAAAGAATCGATCTACTATACGAATTGTACATATAAATATTATATAGAGTATTTGTCATCAATTTTTTTCACCGTTTTATACACACTTTAGTAAGATACGACATTTAGAAACGACCAATAATTAAGCTCCAATAATTAATCATATAATCTTCAATATTTTTAAAACACACAAAAAAATCAATCATTATTGTTCTCGAAATTTTATGAAATCCGAGGCGTAAAAATAATCTTGTCCAGTTGATATTTATTGTACACCATCCTCCTCAAACTTGTCAATTGAGACAAGATGTCTGTCAAATTATCATGACTAAAATGAAAAATAGAATGCAGTCAAGTTAAAGAAATAAAATCCCATGTTTTTGTTTATTGGGGAATGAATTATTACACCAACATTGGACCTCTAACTAGGGGTATCGGTTTTTGTGAAAAAAAAAGTTATCGATTATTTCGGTTAGTTTACCTTCAATTAAAACTAATCGGTTTTAACCGATGCCAATAGCCGGTTTTAGCAAAAACCGAAAAAAAAATAAAACAATAACGTTGTTTTAAATTTAATAACTTCCCATCAAAACATTTTTTTTTATGACGTCACAAATAAGGTTTCCGGAATTGTTACAAATACTGGTCATTGGCAAGATCTTTTGTCCAAGTAAATTACACATTGTTCTTCAAGAAAAAGTTTCTTTTTTATTTTCTAGAAAATAAATGATTTGTAAATTTGCTTATTAAATATTAGTCAGCAAGATAAAAAACTAAAACGTTTCAATTCTAATAAACAATGGTTTGGAGTTTGGGATAATAAGTTTTGCAAGTTTGAATGTTTATTTAATAACTTGTTTCAACGGGATCAAATTCATTACGCCACTTTCATTCAAGTTTAAGTGTGTCAAGTTTTGTAATTTTGAGAAAATTAATATTTTGCAGATTTACTTTCATTATTCAAGTGGGATAAAACGGAATAGTGGCCCTATTCCAGCCACTAAAGCTTTTAAGTTTAATCAAATTAGATGTGCATGTTTAGTCAGTCGTTAGCAATTAACGTATCAAGTTCGGCAATTTTAAGTAAATTTTTTAAAGATTGCAGAGCTACTTGTACGAAGTAAAGGATGTATTATAATCGCGAAAATTTTCGGTTTTCAGATCTCAACAGAAATATCCATTTTGACCATCCCTGAATCCACTTTGACTAGTTTCGTCCATGACGTCTGTACGTACGTTCGCGCATGTGTATTTCGCATAACTCAAAAACGGTTGAAAAACTGAAAAAATTGAAATTTTGTTTTTAGGATTGATGTAAAATCTAGTTGTGAATCTCTCTTTTTGGTCACTTTATGATTAGTGGAAGTGGTTCTTTACTTGAAAGTCATAATAGATCATCATCAAAAATTATATTAAAATATAATGCGATACTTCTCAAATTTAAAATTTATAATTTATACATCAACTTAAATAACATACTAGATATCGGTCTGAATTGGGAAATCGGAAGCAGTACTTTACTTGAAGGTCATAATAGATAAAATGGATTTTCAACAAAAATTATATTAAAATATTATGCAAAACTTTGCAAATTTGGTAAATTTAATTTATATAATTGTATAAATAACATAGTAGATTTTAGTTAAAATTAGCAAACTGGAAGTGGTACTTTACTTTGAGGTCATAATAGGCAATCATAAAAAAATTAACTTTCGTTGTTAAAATATGATTTTAACAGGTATACAAGGAAGCCATGTGTTGTCCACATCAGATATTTTTTTTTTTAAGAGAGGTAATCAGAGTTACGATAATAATAGAATTGTCGAAAGTTTGAGAAACACTAACCTACCTAATGCATTGTCGAGACTCATCGTCAGATTATACAGTTTTCTATAAACATCATGGAGACAATTCATTTTTTAAGATAACCTTAAAGTGTATGATATAGTACAGAAGAAGCTAGAGACCGAGAAAGAAACTAAAATGAATTTAAACAAAAAAAATCTCCTATCCACTCTTCAATTCGAATAAACATTCTTTAATCCCTATCACATAGCTACATTCTTAAGCAATGCTTTCATTATATTTCTTTCCTACCTCTTTCTCAAAATCTTTACTTTTTTCTATCCGCCAATCCTCCGTTTAAATCGCCCTTTAAATATCACTTATTCCATCTGCCACAATCGTGCAAAAAATATTCATTCACATTTAAACAAACTCAGATTTCCTTAAACGATCTAATTAAATTATATGTGTGGAAAAGTTATATTCATATAGCTAGAAAATTGTGGAATTATGTTATTCCTAGGACAACATGCATCAAAAACTATGCTAAATTCGTTTAATTTCATTTCGGTTCTCTTGGCTAAAACAGAAAGTTATATTTACTTAGAAAAAATACAGAAAAATTTACTTTTACAGAAAAAATAAATATGAAAAATAAAATTACATTCTTGCAATAATCACTTGTGACTCGATTACAATAGTCGCAGTAGGCAGCATGACTCGACGTGACGAATCCAACAGCAGGGACCAGTGCCTAGCGGAAAAACCCATCTTTCTTGGAAGTTGTTGGGGAAAAGTTTCCGTCTTAGGTAATTTAAAGCCGCTCCATCATCGAGACCAAAGCGGATAAGGCCCTATAATCTCTTAACGTATTTGTCTCCATGATTACGAAATTATCCGGAAAGTTAACGCATTTACCAAGTTAAAGGATAAAAGGGGAAGGAAAAAACTTTGCCAAGTGGGGGCTCGAGGAGGTCCCGTTTGAAAAAAGTAAGCCGGCGAATCTTCCTGTTTAACATTTCCTCATGAATATGCTTTGGATTTATGATCTTGCAAGAAGAGCTTCCTTCTTTCAACATTTAATGGGATCTTGTCTGACAAAATGGCATTCCGGAAGAAAAAGAACTTATAGCTTTAAAATTATTCGAATTTTATACAAAACCGTTCGTCAATCAATAAACCGTAATAATTTAAAAAAAACAAATCGTATTGAATGATCGTAAGTAAAACTTTTATGAAGGAATGAGATGGTCTGATAGCAGTAAAAAAAAGTGGATCAAAACTGTAACAACAATTTTCAGGACCCGACATTTAAAGTAATAAGTAGTTTTTACTATTTGTAATCCACTTTTTTGACCGCCCGAACCGCCTCATTTTTTTATTTAAAAAAATCATAAAATTAGATCACCTCACATATACTACCATTTAGTCTTTTTTAATGACAATTATATGTGGAAAATACGAAAATTAAGGCCGCGCGTCCAATGGAACCGTTTTCAGCCGAATCACCTTTGAGTCGCTTAGGGCTGTATCTAGCCGTGGCCGACCGAACTATCCCGAAATGTAGGAAAAGCCTTGGAGGGCATCCACTGTACCCGTCCAATTCGCCAGGCCCGATCGTCCAGTAGAACCGTTTTCGACCGAATAATTATCAGAACGTTTTGAGCCCATCGAGGTGTGATTTTCCGGCCGTGTTCAGCCGTTCAATGAGATACAAAGTGCAAATATTTTTAAAACATCTTCTTTTCAAATTTTTCAATTTCCGAGAATAGTTATTTTTTTGTGCTTTAAATTTTTATTGTAGATAGGCAAACATCTTAATTTAAGCTCCCAAACAAGTTACTGTGACAGCTAAATTCACTGTAATAAAATGTCCAAAAAATTCACGCTTTTTAATTTTTATTTTTTCTTCGATAAGTTGTTGACCGACTTCTGTTGTGTGAAACTTATTTTTTCCGCCTCTTTAAACGCTATTACATATGATTATTATTTTTATTTAAAAAAAAATTGATCGTATCCTAAACGTCAAAACAACTTTTCGGCACGTTTATGATTTTTTTTTCATCAGGTTGCTACATACCGATTTTATAAAGAACATAGAAAAATTTGCTTCTTCTATTTTTCTCTAAATTCACATCGAGAAAGCCATTGGAAATTTATTTTAAAAAATGAATATTTTATCTCTATTGCGCCTGGACTAGTTACTTGTCTTTTGAGTTAGGTACTTTTTTTTTTATTAGTATCACCCGAGGCAATTTAATAAAGAGATTTTCAGTTAAAATTTTAACATTATTACAGCTTAATAATATTTATTACTACTAATTATAATTAATCCTAAATTACTTCATATCTAGGATACCGTAATATAATATTTTCAAAATATTATATTACAGTTTAAGAGTAAGACTAAATTGCAATTAAATTAAAGTAAGACTAAATTGCAATTAAAATGCTCTTAATTACACACATGGACTTTTTTGTTTATTTTATTTTTTTTAGTTGCATATAATTGAAACCACTCTATCAATTCCATGGGTTTGAAATGCCTTCGTCTACCATTGATTTACAATTTTATTTAATTATGATATGAAAACTTAAACGATTTTTTTTTTTTTTAACTTCAAATAAACTTTCACATCAGCAATATTTCATCTTTGTCACTATTGTTTGAAAAGAAAAGTGTAGAAATATTTCAGTAATTAGTTTAGGTAAAGTTTTCGGGCGAGCCCATATAAATAAATTTATTTATTTTTTATTTTATAATAGAATTTAATTATAAATTTATAATTGAAATTATTATACAACTATGAATTATTATTGGTATTATATCGCAATAGAATATATATTGGAGAACTTGCAGATGCAATTGAAAACATTGCTTTATAATTATTGAGTATTATTTTCATTAAGTATATTTGTTTTATAATTAGGTGATGGAACGAATCTTTACCTAAACTAATTATTACATTATGCGCACATGTAACATACGTAAACTAATATGTAATTAATGAATAAAAATATAAACAGGTTTCATAAAGTTATAAACAAGTTAAACCTTAACCATAATAAAAGTGAAAATAATACTTATTATACTTAGAGCTTAAAATAAAGCATATTATGCTCAAATTTGAAATAATGCTATTTTTTGACTGAAAAAAAATTCTTAATTTTCAATTGTTAATTAATATTGAAATTATATTGCACAAGACCTCCACATCAATTTCGATTATCTTTTTAAATAAGCTCGTAGCACTAGGCAAGCTGGTAATTGACCGCTCGTTTGGTTCCTCTGCCGGTTGAAATCGGTTCATCTGTCGGTTCCTCGCCCGGCCGGCTGAAATTTCAGGTGAAAACGGTTCCAGTGGACGCCCAGTCTAATAATTATGTCATTTATGTTTCTTGGGTCGTTATACACGAATTCAAACATTTCTTTTATCTCTAATGTTGTTCAGAAAAATGTCATTACTACAAGACTTTGCGGGTTAACGCGCTTGCAAATGCACAGGTACTTGCAAACCCAAAGGTTGTGAGTCCGAATCCCGGTTCCGGCATTACTTCGATTTATTTTAATTAATGATTAAATGTGCTTCCTCTAGCAATTAATCACCCCTCTATTCCCCGTCTCCCTCCCGGGTATGCGAGGCCCATCAGCCTAATGGAGGCAACTCACACATACCGGGCTTAGGAGTGATGATCCTACGCCGTGTACCTAAATTGAGAATCGCATTGTGGTTTTCCAGGACGTAAAGTAGCAGTCTGGAGGTTTGGTCCATGGACGGTCTGCTTCGGGGAAAGAAATCCTCGTACGCCTGCTGATCCCAAACAGCCATAACTTGTGGATTTTGACCGGTTTGTCACTGTCCTTGAATCCGGAGTCGGTGGGAAAGTGGGAAGGACAGTGCCGAATTGGTCACAAAAAGGGACCGGTTATGGAGCAATGGACAGCCTGCAGCTGCATCATGGAAACTATATTTGCTATATGTTATATATATTTCTTTCTGTGTATATATAGGTCGTTCTGTGTATTCCATTACAAATGTACGTTACCAATAGAAGAAAGATGGTTTTCAGTGATGTCCCTTCTATGCATTCTCGATATTTACAAGCAGATCTAATATTTATAGATCTCGATATTTACAAGCAGATCTAATATTTACAGATCTCGATATTTACAAGCAGATCTAATGATAACAAGGGCGAACAATTAATGTTACCACCTCTTTCATTAAAATATTTGTAACCTCTTTCTATTTTAAATTACTTATTTGCCGCTTAGTTTTCCTAAGACGTTAATTTATTTTTTCACAATAATGATTGAGTTGATCCGATAAATATACCAGGCACTGATGACCACGATTTTTTTCCAAATAACCAACCAACCAACAAATTGGACGTTAGGTACACTTGAGCTTTCCTGACCATTTTCTGGAGCACTCGAGCATTTATCAGGACATGACCAGCGGCCTTCTTTTTAGGCAACTGCCTAATTTGTTCTGGAACTTGTGTCGGAGTGAAGCAATGAGGAGATAATGCTCATTGTTGTGGAATGACTAAAGTGTTAGATACATGCATTTCGTGTTCAGAATAAGTGAAGTCAGTATTCGGTTTACCAATAGAAGAAAGATGATTTGCAAACACCTGAGATTTTTCTGATGTTTATGATATTTAAATCTTATCACATATTTGAGGACAGGAAAATGGGTGACAGTTCTGCTTTGCACTTGCTCAAAGCAGATATCATTACTTTAAGCAAATAAAGCGTTGACGTTGGGTATATATTTTTTCTCATTTGTGGACAAATATTGATACAAATAAATTTAACACTGTTTGGAACATAATATTTCATCAAGCCCGCTCTCATCTTCTCATTGAAGTACGTAGGAAGCTTAAGAGCTTAGTTTCTAAGCAGCAGGAGGTAGAGAGAGAGAGAGCTAAAATTATCCCCCCTTTCATCCTATTAATATAGAAGATAAGTTGAATTTATATTATACTGGATATTATAAGAATATTAACTTCTAAAAAATATAATACTCATAGAATATATTAAGTAAAGAGGCCTAAGAATCGCTGGGTCAGAATTAATATCAACTTTCTCATTGTTGTTTGCTTCTTTTGAATCAATAGAAATCAGAAGAAATTGTATTTGAGGCAAATAATCAACTAATTATATCTACTTTTAGCTGCGGCGCATTTGAGATAGACCCAGGGCTGAAGGAGTAGCAACTCCACCTGATAAATAAAACCTGGGGCTTTAATCTAAGGAATTGACTTAAAACACACTCGACATAGTTAGTATTCTTTTTCGTTTGCTAAAAAAAAATTTCATTACTGTGTATCGAGCTTTAATGTATTATTGGCTGTCCTCGTTCATACCATTAACAATCTTTTGAGAATTCAAACGCTGCTTAGAACATTTAATCTACAAGATAGATAGATGAATATGTTTGTAAGCAAAGATATGAACTATCGTGTATGTGTAACAGGCTTATTTTAGAGAATGAACATTTTTGTTCAGGTTTTTTTATTGTACATTTATCAAAAATAAATAAGATAAGAATAAGAAACTATTTATTTTTATTTTTTTATGCACTAGGAATAATTAAATTATCTTACCAATTTCTTCCAGTGTCTATGGACTGTATTAAGATATAAATGTTGTACAATGGAGGGATTCAACTCCGAAAAAGTATTTAACACTAATATTAGAGTTGTTTATGAAACATTTTTTTGTTTTTCAGGTAATTACAAGCCATACCATAAAATAACGTTATCAAATTTAACTTAAATTAAAATTGCCTTTTTTATTATCGCCCTCATAACTAGATAAAATGATTTATTTACTAATCTTTTAATAAATATTATCAAAATAAAGAAAATTAATAAGTATTAGTAATCTAAAAAAAAAAACTAATAAATTAAACATAAAAATTAATTATAAAAAATAGGAATTGAATGAACTATAAAATATCAAAAAGCTATCAACTTTATTGCAGCAATTTAACTTCTTAACTTCGACGCGATGTTAAATAATAATAATAATAATAATATATATATATATATATATATATATATATATATATATATATATATATATATATATATATATATATATATATATATATATATATATATATAAATTGTTATAGTAAAAAATATGAAAACTAAATTGAAATTAAATCAATATAACTATAATAAGTATTATAAAGATAAGATACAAAATAAACGAGTTCAAATTAGCAGAAACATTCCATTGTTTCTTATAAGGTCAACGATACTACTGATACACTGTTCACTTGCTGAAGGCCATACAAAGCTGACGAGAACACCACATTTTTCGGTGGCTCTTCTGCTGCGAGGACACTAGTTATTCTATTTGTTTTTTGGCAGAGTGAATTTCTTTCTCTGAAAAAAAAATTGAAAATTTCATTGAGTCAGTGCGAACAATTTGAGTTTATTATTTTCATTAATGAACCTTCATAATCGATCATGAAAAAAAAAAATTTAACCCCCTCAAAATTCGAGATTTCACTTTTCATGATGTGTATAATCCAAATATCGAATGAAAAATTCATCCGTCCGCCGTCCGCAGATTTTCTCCGAGACAACTGGACCGATTTTCTTGGGATTTACTAACAGTCACAGGTCATCCCAGAATTATCCTCCGAACTCAATATTATTATCCATCATTTCGTTTCAAAATGACGGTCGATTAGAAATTTTATAAGCCAATAACTCGGCTATTCATAAAGATAGAGGAAAACGTCGTGTTTTGGAATCAGCATACAAAGGTATTTAAAAAAAATATCAATATAAAATCTTTTGGTTTATTATTTTTAATAATGAATCATTGTAATCGACCAAGTAAATAAAATTGATGACTGTTCTATTGGTGACCAAGGTAGTTGGAGTGCTTTCAGAATTGCATCCAAGTTCTGTTGTGAAAATAGCATAGACACCATCCAAATTGTACTCTGTTATTCTATCGCCGTTCAGCATTGCACATGACGTCGAGTCATTCCTTTCTATGCGTCCAATGATATATACATAAATACATGTTAGTGGCCAATGTATTACACACAAAATTAGATTATGAGTAAGAAATAAAATTACCTCTTTTATGACTATTGGTTATAATCTTAAGTGAGATATTTATTTATTTTTAAAAATTTAAATTAGACACGTTGATTTGTTGAAGCTTACATTAGCGTTGATAGCATCAATTGCAATAGCATTTACTAACCAGTGTTAGGCCTCTTAATGATAGCATTTGGTACCTAAATCAAGTAAGTTAGTTCCCTAAGTGCATTTAGAACTTTCGTACTCTTCCAAATTGTAAGTTGTGTTGCTGTTGCTTGTTTCCACTCAATTTTTTTTTCTATCTAATATGGTGAAAATAATTAAAAATGGACTTGATAAATATTCATTTATCTCACTTATGCAACTATTCATTTTATTTAATTTATACTGATAAATTCAGGTCTGTGGCATTTAATAGACGAATCAAGTATGAATTGTAATTATGTATTTCATTAGCTTGTGAGGAACAGTAGAGCCTTTTAAAAAAAAAATTAATTTTTGATTTTTACAATTTGAATTGAAATACAATTAGCATCATTACCAGATCAATACTTTTTACACTCAGGATTAAACCGATATGTTACCCAGATAATTTTTGAATTTTGTAACTAGTTTTTGACTCAAGACCCATTTGTGGAATTTTATATTTCCCAACGATATCAAAATATTTATTAAGAATATTTTAATGGAGTAAGTGAAAAGAAACGATAAGAAATTGCACCAAAGTTGGGGGCGCAGGTGGACGCAGATAAATTGTCTCAGGACATATTTCTGCTGTCTCATTGGTAATATCGAACTAAAATCGAAATAATTTGAAGAAGAAATTGAACTGTCTGAAAATAAAAACAAATTAAAATGAATAAAACTTAAATATTTAAAAGAAGAAAATAATTTTATCACAGCATTAACACACACACACACACACACACAAAAAAAAAAAAAAAAAAAAAATACTTAAAATAAAATATATCAAAATATATTAAAATAAAATTTCAAGAGTAAATTTTCACACACACTTGTGACACCTGACGCTGCTTTATTCTCTTGCTCAGGATATTTTTATGTTAAGATTTTGAGTGATCGCTTCCTATATAACAAAAAATGTAACTTAGTTAAAAAAACAAAACACAAAACTTAAATTTCTTGCTTTTCTGTGTGGGATCGAACCATGGTCCATACGAAATTTTATGTTGCTCTTAAGGTCTACAATCATCTTTTTAAGTATTTTACGGGACGTTAGGGCCAAAGCGACACACTGTATAACAAAAAATATATAGTTTTTCTTCTTCTTCTTATTTTGATAAATTTTTTTTTTTTTTTATAGATGATCAGTTATATTGATCAGAGAAATACTAACCGTTGATTCTATTCTACAAAATAATAGAAAACCTCTATGAAACCATATTAATATTAATATTAATATTAATATTAATATTAATATTAATATTAATATTACTATTGTTCCTTGATGGTGGGAATTAAAATTATCAGTTGTGTTTAATTTCTGATTTGCACTTGTAGTTATCTGTTTAATCCATTCGACATTTCTTCTATGAAAAAACAGAAATATAAAAGAAACAGTCCACCTGTCAATATCCCTTTGTTCCAATACCTAAGGCAAATTTTGATTTAAAACCTAACGTTGCAAAAGTTGCCGGGTTCTCGACCAGAGTCTGCTGCATAGGACATTGCCGAGTCATGCGGAAAACGAGACTGATCCTGCTAGTTGAAGGATATTGGAGGGGGCTGGAGAGGTGCAAGACCTATATATTGCCGTATTTCCATGAAATAGTACTTTATGAAATCCATCCCCATAACGCCATTGCTACTCTGTATCTGTTTTCATTACATTCTAACGGTCTGAGGTCGTTCTCAGATTTATAGAAGTTATTCAGGTTTAATATATCAAATCTAAATATTGAGGAATGGTGTTAGAGACCGAACATTATGCAATACTTTACTGGTCGAGTGTTACGTTTCATTTCTTTTCTAAACGGAAAGAATGGGAAATATCTCTTATTTTATGATCTCACAGGTCTGCTTCGTCTGAGCCACTTTATTGTCATGTACGTGTTTCATGAACTTCGGTACTCAACGGTTTCGGCTACAACTTATTAACGTGATAGAGTTTATACAGATTAGAAATCGATTTAATATGACTTTGCTAAATAATTTGTTGTTTTCATTCCGATTAAACAAGAATGAAAACAAACAAGTTTGATTACAGTCAAAAACTTTATTGACAAAACGGAACAAATCCATCGAGCTACTTACAGACATTGGAGGGGTGTTGTGTGAAAAACAAAACAAAAATATCTGATGTGGACAACACATGACTTCCTTGTACACCTATTAAACTATAAATCTGTGGCTCAAATAGTGATCCTAAATTTGCTTACTAGTTTTCGAAGATTGCAAAATCTCAAAAACGACACTCGGCGTCGCGACATCCATCTATTGACACGCACACATACATAGTCTTGTTTCTGGAGGTCTCATGATAATTGAAATTTCCAATAGATTTCTTCGTGTTCCGTGACAACATTAAAACTGTCAATATCACTAGATATGTAAAGCAATTGACATTTTCGACATTTTAAGCAGGAAAAAGCCCACTTAACTTATATCTTATTCGCCTGCTGCAGACTTGTTCATCTAAGGAATGGGAAGGAAAACCAGGATTTTACAATAAATTTTAACACTTAAAACAAGCAATAAAAATTTTTAATTGGATTGGAAATCAAATTGTGTTTGTAACCTTTATTACCGAAACATATGATTTCTTTATTTAATTTTAATATAATTTTTGATGTGTTTATTATGACCTTCAAGTGAAGTAACCTTTTCTGCTCACAAATTTTAAACAAAATCTAGTAAATACATACATATCGATATAAAAGTCATATTTGCCAAATTTGAGATATTTTACATTATATTTTAATACAATTTTTGATGAAAATCTAATATGACCTTCAAGTAAAGTACCACTTCCGGTCTGCCAATGTTAAACAAAATTTATTATATTATTTATGTTAATATGTAAGTCTAATAAAACCTAATTTGTAAAGTTTTGCATTATAGTTTAATATAATTTTTGATGAAAATCAATAATGACCTACAAGTAAAGTACCACTTTGTGTAGTACAGTACAATACAAGTAAAGTACCCATCATGTAGTGACCAAAAAGGGAGGTTCAGAACTAGATTTTTCAACAATCCTAAATACAAAACTTAAATATAAATACAAAAAATACGAAAGTACGTACATACGTCACGACGAAACTAGTCAAAATGGATTCAGGGATGGTCAAAATGGATATTTCCGTTGAAATCTGAAAACCGAAAATTTTCGCGATTGCAATACATCCTTTACTTCGTACAAGGAAGTAAAAACAATATACAAGAGTAAAAGAAGCGCTTCCTGGAAGGTGGCGAAGATCCTTTGTTTATAGGGCCCAGATATTATTACATTTTATTCTGTGATATTTTATCCCACTTCAGTCAGTCCAGTTTTCGTGTTTGGATTGATTTTTTGTATATTGCAATTAATCATGAGTGACTGTAGTGCGAAGCGTAAATTATTGTGTGTAGGGAGAAGCTCTTGCAGGCTCTAAAGAGAATTGAAAGTGAAAGTTGAACCTGTGGCAAAAATCTATCTAGATCTGAAAGTGGGGAAAAGATTTTGTCTAAAAGTTGAATTTGATAAAACTCTGTCGACTCACTGCGTTTAGAACAAACCATCCTGCGGCATTATGGACAATACTCTTGTGGTTTCTTCAATAACGTCGAAGAGGCACGTCCATCATTGGCCCAATGTCGAAAGAAATAGTTCTTTCCATTCATAAAGAAATTGAAAGACTTTATAGCGAGTGAGGATTGATTGATACTGGATTGACTGATGGAAACATCAATAGCAACGCGGTTCAACTGCAATAGACGTTGAGATCATGGAGAGATTTTCCATTAAAAAATTCTATAAATGTTGAAAAACATAAGAAAATAACAGACTAAATACACAAAAAATATTTTTTCTGTTGTTAATTTTAATAAACAATTTGTTGTAATTGTTAATTTGTACACTGTACACAGTTCGTCTTCTTCTATGTTTTCAAATACACAGTAACATGTATAAATATATATCAAATATTTCTTCAAATATATTAAATATTTTATACTTCTGTTAATATTCCCTTTTAAAAATATCTAAATCTAGGATTAACCAGCCAAAGCGGGAACCGGCTAGGACCCAATTTCGGAGTGGCCACTTAAATAGGATTCTACGGTAATATTAAAAATGCGTTTCTAAATAATTAATTTTCTTAATATTATGATAATTTCTTTTTATTTTGTTCTTATAGCTGCCATGAATTATTATTTATGCAAGAATATGCTTTTACGTGAATTTTCACTGTGAAATTGACAGTGAGTACCAAATATAAATAAACTATTTGTTTTATATATATTACAATAAATAATACTAATTAAAATTTTCTTGTAATGCTCCGATAGAACAAGAACTAGGGCTAACCGGGGTTGGTGTAATATGTTTTTAAATTTGCATGACGCTAGACCGGCTGACATGAATAAGGAAGACGCCTCTACGGTCGGCCTGTTTTACGACTCCCGTCATGGGAGGCCCCTCCCCCTTCTATAAATTTTCAATGACCAACTCCCTTATACGCTAGGAATATTTGAATAGAGAACTCCGCAGATCTCCTTCATACAGGCTCAATTGAGAGTATGGTTATTCCGAGCCGGGTGGTTCCATGGCGCTCTGTGGTTGGAAATTCAACACGTGGGAAGTAATCCTAATGTATCTCAGGACTTTGTTCAATACATCTCTGCCAGCATTTAATATGTAAATGCATTCTTCCATGAAAATTTGCCTAGTAGGCTAATTATCGCATGAATGCACGGAATGTTGATTTTCAATCAGGATTTTACATTTCATGCTTGTTCAGTATCACAATTTCCATTTATTACGTATTCCAAGAGAATAATTAGTCCAGATATTGTTAATTTCATTAACAGTTATTGATTTCCTTGTGTATATGAACGCAATTTTCACGAGGGAGAGAGAGAGAGTGTGTGTGAGAGAGAGAGAGAGAGAGAGAGAGAGAGAGAGAGAGAGAGAGAGAGAGAGAGAGAGA
This sequence comes from Rhaphigaster nebulosa, assembly GCA_948150685.1. Lineage (NCBI taxonomy): Eukaryota > Metazoa > Arthropoda > Insecta > Hemiptera > Pentatomidae > Rhaphigaster > Rhaphigaster nebulosa. Next base: position 147,554,691 of record OX411306.1, on the reverse strand, counting down.
GAGAGAGAGAGAGAGAGATTCTAAATTAATTCTCTAAATAAATTTGGAGAGGCTGTAAAGGTGTGCAAAACCTTAAAAAACACGTTTATTAATATCAATATTTTGGTTGAAATTGACACCACTTCAGTGCTTTGCCTAGAAAACAATCCTTCATACCGAATTTCAGCTCATTTGATTCAAAGGGGACCGCTGAAAGTGCCCAAATGGGGAGGGTAGAATATATATATCGACGTCGTTATTTAAAAAAGGCTTAAGCTCCAAAAAGTCGAAATATAGGTTTCAATTTATAATGGGACGTAAACACCAACAATAACGATTCCCACTCAGGATTTTTCCATTGAAGAAAATTAGAAATGGTCTAAATATCGACTATTGATGACGTAAGGGCCAAATACTGGCGACTCTCAGTTGTCACTCTGGCCTTGACTAGTGCTAAAAGCCTTAACAATATATAAAAGTATATGTAATTATATTTTATTTTATTTTATTTTCCACCCTACCCTGCCTAGAAGGCAATACGGGTGTTTGCAGTAGTGGGATGTTATGCATTTCTGCTTAACAACACACTGCTGCAAGTAAAACAGATTACAATAGTAATAACTAAAACAGAGTAGCTGTGCACACAGCCTGCTCTTCGGTACTTCAGTTTGGCCACCATCATCTTCTTCCCATCCTGGGTCTTCTGTCCGGCGGCCTCTCTGGCAAGGTCCCGTCTCTCCTTCCCAAGGAAAATTGTGTTGGAACCACTATCGCCTTCCAACCACACACAAAATTCTTGAAATGAGGATAATTCATTTCCGTCATCAGCTGAGGGAACTCGCTCTCCGTCAGAACATAGAGCCCTGTCTCCCTCAGTAGTTTGGCCCTCAGTGCCTCATAGGCAGTGCATGCTGTGATGATATGTTCGGCGGTTTCCGGTACACTACAACTGGGGCATAGGGGATCGATGTCTATACCATGTTTAAAGAGCTTCGCTCTGAAACTCCCATGCCCCGTGAGAATCTGTGAGACCCAGTAGTCCGGGAGGACCCATGTCGTTTCCAGTCGCGATCCGACGGTGGGAAAGAACTTCCTCAAGGTAGCCCCTTTAGTGGTAGTCACCCACCGCCGGTTCCATTCTTCTACTGTATACTCCCGAAGGATTCTCTTCCAACTGCTAGGGTCTGCATTGATCCTCACCCGGAGATCCGCCGGTAGATCCGTTGGGTCTTCCCTCCTTATCTTGTGCCGGAAGTAATCTTCTCGCAGCAGTCGAGGTCATCGACATAAGCAGTAGCGGGGAACCGCTCCTCCTCTAGCACTCCCAGCAACTCGTCGAAGACCAATTTCCACAGAGCAGGACCAAGGACAGAGCCCTGCGGACATCCCCTCTCCACAGTGTCTTCTACTTCGTAGAAGCTACCACGAATCTTTATTGTTCTATTCTGGAGGTAACTTCTGACCAGACCATACAAGTTGCTGGGAGCCTCATACTTGTGCAGCTGCTGGAGCACGCTCGGCCACCAAACGCTATCAAAGGCGGAGGTTATGTCAAACAAGAGGAGCATAACATACTTCTCTACCCTCTCCTGGACATCACGGCGCACTCTCAGCAATGCATCTGCGGTTCCCCTACCTTTGCAAGATGTAATTATATGCTATTATAAAAGTATTCCCACCTAATAAATTCACGTTAGCATACTGGAGGCAACTCACATAGACCGGGCGTAGGAGTGACCCTACCCCGTGTATCTAAATTGCGAATTGCGTCGTGGTTTTCTAGGAAGTATAGCAGCCACCCGGAGGTTTGGTCCATGGACGGTCTGCTTCGGAGAAAGAAATATAGATCCTCGTGCGCTTGCTGACCCCGAGCAGCCATAATCCGTGAATCGACCGGTTTGTCACTGTCCCTGAACCCGAGTGAGTCAGTGTGAAGGGCAGTGCCGAATTTTCCCCTAAGGGAAATTTTACGCAGCTATGGATATCCTATCGCAGCACCATGGAATTACCATAGTTCGTAGCAACGTGAACGACGAACGTCTAAGAGGGCGGAAGAGCCCCGTCTTGTGGGAAAGATAACGGGCTCCAAAGACTAAAGAGATTTAGCCCTGAATACAAAAAATAAATCAGAGATACGTGTCTAAAATGTGCAATTAGTCCACCCTGATAAGCCCGGTAAATAGCGCATCAGGCTTTAGTTCACATATGTTTAAATTATGAGTAGACCTGAAAAAACCGTTTGACAAAGATCCGGTAGAAGATCGGCTATTCAAAGTTGCTAAAAACGGAAGAGGTCGACGTACCTTTAATCTGGTTGAAAAATTAACTTCACAAAAGAAAAACCGGAATATACATAAGTGGTCATAGAAGTCGTTGCAAAAAAAACAAAAATGGGATCTCACTAGGTGATGTTTTGTCCCCTACACTATTTATCATTTTGGTTTATTATTTTTATAAACGATATCATTCTGAACCTGTTGGAATTAGCTATGTAGAGCAGATCCTATTCAATTGGCATTATTGGTTGCTGTTTGCAACAATAATTAAGAATTCTCCACAGATGGACTGAGGAATGGGGCATGAAAATAAATGTACAGAAATCCACCTATACAACTTTTAATCTCTTTCTGCTAATATTCGGAAGGAAATACATTTTAGAATAGGAAAATATATTCAAACCGAAGACGGCATTCTAACTTCAAAATATTTCTAAAATAATATTTCTGACGGACGCAGCAACAGTTATAGGAACAAATCGGGACAAAAACTCCTGTGAATTGGCCTCTCAGGTAGAAAAACTGAATAATCACTTCAGGAGGTTGGTTTTGGAAAGAATCTCTGCACATTGCGTATTAGGGGTACTGAGAAAGCGGACGCACTAGCTGAATCTTTAACCACACCTTTTAACCCTTTAACCACAGATAGATGCCCATCTTTCTCTGGTTGAGATTAAGACCGTAAATAAAGCTGTCATAAGACACAGATGGAGCAATTACATCCTCTTGCAACCCTCAAGGCCCCTACCATAGACTTAATAGAAAAAAACAGGTTGCCGTTTTTAGACAGGACTGACCACAATAGGTTTAATTTAAAAAAAAAATCAAAATAGGAAACAGTTCCATGAATAAATGTGGTAGGAGGAAACAAATAGACGAGAACATTCTTCTCGAGGAAGCATTTTGAGAATGCAGACTTGGCCTGAACCAAATGCGCTGGAAATTAAGCTCTACTGGAGACCTCAGGACCGCTGACTTCTTAGTTTTATCACTGGACGTACCCGTTTAAGTGGGAAGAACAAATGTATGAAAAAAACATGATTTTCGTCATTCTTTGGCTAATGGTGAAGAAACTACCCATTGCATCAAAGAAGTGCTCAAAACTAGCGTTATGGAGAATTAGATTTGGGTACAAATGATACCAATAGCTGCTGGATAGATGAAACACCCGGGCAGTTGAAAGGATATTCAAAATCGAGTTACACGTTTCTGTTGAATACTGATTTTTTTTATTGTTTAAGCTGTAAGACTGGTAGTACTAAAAACATCAGGTTGATGAATTCATTGCACATTGTTTAGAATTGCACATTGTCAATTACTTCACCGAGATTGCTGCTGAACACTTTGCGCTTATAGAGGACTTTAATTACAGGTCCATGTCGAATGGGTAAGGAAAAGTTTAGGCTCTAGTTTGTGATGTGCTGGACAGACATGTCCATTTTCAAAGAATTGTTTAAGATAAGGCTGTGATTTCGCTGATTAATCACTCGGTATGATTTGAGAATGGCTGATGCACTCATATGCACTAGGTGTACGGTTCGTGCAACAATACTCCGTCAATTCCGTCAAATCGTCTGGTTGATCCATCGAACTATTATTGGTTACATTCGACGCCGAATCTAATTGTCCATGGCATTAGTTTCGAACCGTTTTTTTTTTTTGCAATGAGTCGTTTTCTCATAAATTCCTGAAAACTAATCAAGACATCATTTGATGGCCCACGGCCATCAGACGTTATATTTGTTTTAAAAATCCCAAAGATTTTAAAATAAAGTATATTTATATACTTGTATATGCTATGTATAATTTTTTTCTCCGGCACATTTGGACTCAAAGATTACAGAAGATTTCCATCGCTTCTATTTCGCTGGTCACTGGTTATGCTAAGAAAGAGAACATTAACAACAGAACTACAACCCTTATATTTTATAATTACCTCTAATGTTCCAATAGCTGATGAGGATTTTGCGTATGTATATAGTAGAATAGTGTTTAAGATAGATGATTAGAATTGCTAGCACTCGGGTCAATGTCGAGGATTAAAGTTATATTGAAGTCATTAACTTGACACTATCATTCCTAATTTGTTAAATAACTGGAGAAATCGATTTGCTTGGTTATCGAATTGGCCTTTTCTTTGAGGATCAACTAGCTATTTTTTAATATTGTAAGTAACCCCTCGAGAGTCAGTTACCAGTTGTTGCATGTTATTGGAACTTTCTAATGGAACTAACCTTTCTACACATAAATCCATATTTCACCTTTTTTGTAGTAACCTGGTTTTAGTAGTAGACATTACACTATATAACTTTAACGCAAACCAAAATGAATAATATAATTAAAAATATAATACAAGTACATTGATTTAGAAATTTAGAAGGTAAATGCTATTTTTGTTTTAAACAGAAAATTTACTATTACTAAGAAGTATATAGTCGGTCGCATATGAAATATTCGATTTTTTGATATTTGTTTATAGTATTTCGGTTGATACAACCTGGGCCCTATTTCATAATAAAGTACAAGTACAATAGGAAAGGTTCGTGTTGAAAGGTTACATGTTACTTATCGTCATTAGATAAAAAATAATTTTTTTCATTTTTTTTTAATATACTGTTTTTAATATAACTATTTTAAATGTTATCGTGATTCAACATTATAACAATGTTTTAACAATAAATAACATCTTTCACTTTACTTTATAAACTCCTGCTCTTTCATAATATAGTACAAAAGTACCAGTACAAGTATGACTTACTAGGCCTATGACTTTAACTGTAAAATAATTAATTACGATAACATTTAAAATAATTATATTAAAAATAGTTTATTAAAAAAAAACATTGAATAAAATTATTATCATCTAAAGACGTATGTAACTTAAAAAAAAAAACAAATCTTTCCACTAGTATTTTTCCTCTTATAATTGTACTTTTGTACTTTATTATGAAATAGAGCCCTACAGTAAAGTTACGAATCTGTTACGGCATTAGAAATCGCAGTTGGATTTTTACGAGGACGTCTTTGAGGATAAGGTTAAAGAAACGAATATACGTATTATTATAAAGGTAAAACAATAATTACACATGAAACTATGAGATAAAAGATATACAACACCAACAATAATTTTTTGAATGTAACAGTTTTTTTGCTCTCCTGAAAAGTATCGATTTTCACATTTGTATGTTTACCATGGGAACGACGATATGGTAGTACTTACAACAGTTATTATAAAATATACTGTTTCTAAAATTAGTAAATAATAGTTTTAATAAGATTAACGTATATTACATTAAATAATAGTAATATTTGTATGTATATATATAATTATTTGAAATGGATTAATAATCGTTTACAGTTTAAGGCAACTCATGATTTTTTCGTTAAGAAAATTCCCACTTAAAAAAATATCCAGCAGCAATCTCGGCTTAAATTACAAATAGTCTCATTAGAATCTTTCAGTTTTTGTTAGGTATAGTACTTCCAAGATGGTTAAGTATCCGAGCGTAGCCTTAAATTATGTATTTTTATGTCTTCCGTTGACTATAATATTACAAAGTTAGTATCCTTGATTGATACAAATTTAAAATTATTTTAGGGGTTACCTTTTTCTCTTCTGGGAATCTTAATTGATCCTTTCTCCTATTGGTATTAATAATTGACGATGGTATTTGGCGTTTGATTGAAATCTATCAATGATATTTCGATATGAATTGAATTAAATTTGGGTCAAAATGATTCTTCAGGTATTTCTTTTTATAATCCTCCTGAATCATTCGATTCCGATCTCTTATTCTATCTTACGAATAAACATGAGCTCCCCCAGGAGTACTTAACGTCTTTAACTACTGACGGTTGGCCCCTAGAACCTCCCTGTTCCGTTCTCCGGGTATTTGCCCCATCACCAATGGTGGAAATTTCTTTTATGACTCCGTTGCTTCCCCCATTAAGTAAGCTGTTGAAAGTGATAGTGGTTGCTTGTTGCTTGTCTATTGGTTCCGGAGAACAATCATTGAAATGTGTTCAAAGAAAAGTTTTAAATTCGGCATTTTAATTAATTTATGTTTATTAGTAATAACATAGTTGTATAACTGTAATAAAATTAAAAATAATTGATTTGCTTTGTTTATCACGGTTTATTAATTTATTATTATTTTTTTTAATATTTATTTCATTTTATCCATTATGTTCTAGTTTCAAAGTTACATACATATCAGGGATTAAGCGTTAAAATAATATTTCCTTTCTCCTTTGACGTACAATTGAATTTAGAAAACTTTTTCTATTACAGCCTTAACAGTTCGTATTTTTATACTGCTGACGATAAGCATCTTCGTATATATTTATATGTTCCAATATCGCTAAATAAATTAATGAATCTATCATTGCTGCTCCATTTTTTTTCTTTTAAAGGGACAATTTAAAAACTAATTATTCAGTAAGAGACGAGCCGTAACAAAATTACTTCTTGAAATTCATGATAACAAAAGAAAAAAAATTATTTTCAAAAAGTAAAGCATAACTAAATGGCTCAGAAAAACACTAATTAATGCTTGCACTTGATTGTTTCAATCAATATTAGCAAACCTCTTTAAAAATAGTTTCGCAGTTACGCTTAAGACCGTCACATTGCTATTATTTAAATGATTATTGGTAGCGTTAGTATCGTGTACTGGAGTTTTTGTACCGGAGTCAGGCAAAACGAAAATTAGCGTGTTTGAAAAATGGTAATTTGTAAAAAGCTGACTCCTTCCGAGAAATTTGCCACGTCGCTTTTGAATGAGTAATGTGCAAAAGTGTAGGTTCTAAAATATGAAAATATAGCTCACCCATAAGAATATAAGGCGTTACCTACAAGAAGAGCGAATCCGCTGTCACAAAGAAAAATGTTTTCTTTATTTGAAGGCTGGAATGATACACTATATATATATATATATATATATATATATATATATATATATATATATATACACACACACACACATATATATATATATATATATATATATATATATATATATATATATATATATATATATGTGTGTGTGTGTGTGCGTATGCATAACAATATCATACATACATATGCAATAATGTATGTATACAACATGCCGTAAATATCTACCATATATCATATCCTATACCATCCTTTTATAAAGAAATTATGGTGACATGGCCGATTCGCCCGTGTCGAACATCAAATGTATTACTGTGTTTAGCCAAACGTTCTTCATTCAATACTTAATTTTCGGAATTCATCTTTATTGGAGTAACTAACCATTTATATTATTTTCAGTGTCTTCTAGATCCAATCCTTTTGCAGAAATTCTCTATAAGTCTTCAAAATTTAACACTTGCCTATGCTTCGTAGATAGAAAAGCTAATCTCTACAGCAGATGTATCAAACACGCGGCTCCCTACGTAATTTTTTGTTGCCCCAATGTTATGCAATAATCAGTTTCCGAACCGCATTAAATATATTCAATTTTTTTTTTCCTTATTTCATTTTTATTACTTTAAAGTCTAAAAAGAGGATGCTTAAGCATAATTATACCTTTGAGATAACTCCACAAAAACAAATGATTATCGTCAAATCCGGATAGTAAGTGCAATTGCAGCTGATGAAGGGTTGTTGATGATAAAGCGTACGCATTCATTAGGTTCTACCGAGTGGTGGTTGCACTTGATCATCGGCAGACCAACACTTTACCATTTCTCAATCAAAAACTAAACAATGAAAATTCTGTTTTCGTCATCCTTTGAATATAATCACTAGTATATCGCATAATAAGTTGTGAACTTTTGTAGGGGATTTTTAATTAACAAAGCTGTTCGATAAAATCTAAATAAAAATCGTTTATTTGACATGCCTATTGCGAAGGGATTCCAACGAATAAATTAAAATGTACTTTAATTCAGATTAAAAATAAAACAGTTTAATGTTGTGACCTATCTTCTTTGGAATAATAGGCGTGTTCAAACTCCCTATTCAACACCGGAACAAAAAAGTCTCCTTATGCCAGGCTCCAAAGTTTCTCGAATATTTATGGAGTAAGAGTACATTAATAACCCGTTTTTTTTTCTGTTTACTCATTGATATTTTGGAATACAGTAATTTTATTTCATTATTATAATTATATATTTTTTTAATTTTAACTCATACAACTGAGGAGAGAAATCTATTACATCGATAATAAGCATTATTTTCGTTTCTAAAAGCTAATATTTTATAATATAGTAATTTTAAAACTAATATTATGTAAAATGTTTCGTGTGGTCTTAAAAGGCCGTTTAGTGAAAAAAGAAAAAAAAAAAAAACATGTTTTACTAAATTATAATATAATGGATTTAATTTGAAATAGAAAATATTATATTTGATATGGAAAAGGGCAACACAAAGGGTTAAAATTGATATTGGAAAGGTTGAATTCGACTGAAAAAAAAAAAAAAAAAAAAAACCGAAATAAAAAGAAGAGAAAGAAAAGAAAATGAAAAGTACAATATTAATGAATTGATTAGCAAAGTTTTTATATCAAAATCCATTATTTACTTCTGATCAAGATTAGTCTTAAACTAAAATTTTATGATTAGAGAGCATCTTTTTGGAAAGAGAGAAGGTGTTAGAAAAGGAGGGATTTAAATCAGGATGGGGAAAAAGCATGGTGGATATTAGAAGGAAAGGAATTCCAGAGGATAGAAGAGGGAGCAATAAAGGAACGTTTGAATGTTTTGGTTCTGTTGGAATAGAGGCCAGAATGGCGCGATCTTGTTTCTTGGGCGTGGAAAGAGGATTTTAATTGTAGAAGGCTGTAAATCTATGAAGGGTACTGGGTGTTGATGATATGATATTGGAATGATCCGAAGAAATGTTGTCTTAGGCTGGAGGGGAAGAGTTTAACTCGCCGTTTTAACTCGCCATTTTAACTCGCCGTAAAGATGGGACACATGAGACCGTTCCGAGCTATCAATTCATATCTTAAAAAGCAGTTCATGATCTGTTCCAATCCGCTTATTGGCAACAGTGATCTTACGGGTGAGAAAAAAATTATAAAAAAAGATCCGCTTTAATCTGTCGTCTATCACATTCAAGAGACCCCAGTATACGACAAAACCACAGTCAAAGTGGAGGAAGATAAGGGATGATAGCAGGAACTTACGGGTAGGTTGTTGAAGGAGATGTCGAGAACGACAGAATAACGTAAGGGTACTTTTTTCCGTCCGTCGGGAAATTTGGGCGATATGGGGTTTCCAGGAATGGGTTTAATCAATTGTAATGCTCAATTTTTTAACTGAGGAGCTGATAGTGATGGGGTGGTCATTCAAGAGAAGGTGGAGTTGGATCTGAGGAGGGAATTGGAAGCTGTAACGGTGGCCTGAGTTTTCATAACGTTTAACCTTAATCTATCAGTCTTCCTGAACACTGGCAAGCGCTATCTATAGGTCTGAAGGAGGAAAGGGTTAATAGATTTGGAAGTTGTCATTATAGTGAAAACAATGGTCGATTGAATTAGGATGACCAATGATATAGGAATTTAAAAGGAGTGGAAAAATGCTCGAACTCTGGGCTTCTCCTGAAAACAGGGCAAGGAAGAATGATACGGGTTGATTAGGAATGGAAAGATTGAAACCAGTGAATAGAATTTTTGAAAAAAGAATAGTGATTTAAATTTGGTGAGATGGATTGAATGGTCCAGAAAATACTGAGTTTTGGAGAGAAAATTATGTGTGAAGAGAAGAACCGATAGGATTTCAGAGAAGAATAATTTTAAAAAATTAACGGATTTTCTATCATATCCTGCGGAGTTGTTGTGAGATTTGATTATGGAGGAAATAAGGTTGGTAGGGATGATACAGGAAAAAAAAAATTATCAAAGTTAAGTGATGGTACTAAAAAAAAGCGGTAAGAAGAGATTTGAAAAGTATTAGAGGAAGTTGATAAAAAGTATGAATTTAACTCATCGGGTGAAACTAGGAAGACCATTGAGAAAAAGGGTTTACAAAGAGAGAATTTACGAAGAGAATTTGCCATTTTGCTTTAGAATGGGAAACAGAGGAAATGGCTTCATGATAGTAGTTGGATTTCGCTTGCCTGATTGTTTTCTGAGAAAAAATTTTGAGTAACCTAAACTTGGTAGTCATGCGCAGATTGCCTCACGTTTCCTCTGCAGATCTTTAATTTTTTGACAAATCCAAGCAGCAAGGTAGGTGACGGAAAGTAGAGTTGTGGGGCATGGATGTCAAGAATATGGATAAGATTTGAGGTGAGGGTATCAACCATAGAATCAATGGAAGAACAGGAATAGATTTTACTCTAATTCAGGGTCTGAAAGTCAGGTAAAATATTTTCACGGGTGAGGGCAGGAAGGATAGCAGGAGTTTGGATATTGTATGGCATTTGGATGAAGTCATGAGAGTACAGGAACGGAACAGGCATTGGAGAAGAGGAAAGAAGATTCTGCGCTAAATAGATGGCACACAAGTTTAACCAGGTGTCGGGCCAGCAAGCGTGATGGATAGGAGAAAATCGAACGATGAAGAGATGGAGGGAGAAGAGGAATTATGGAATTATGGATCACTGGAAATTATTATATTGTTGTAGGGGGGAACATTCAAGGGATGATTCGATTGGAACCAAAGGAGAGCTATATACCACAGTACGTAAGAGAAGAAATGCATTCAATATGAGGATTATGAGATGGGGATGAGATATTATAAAATAACACCAGACTATTTTCTTTTTTAAATAATCAATATTAAATAAGTAATTAATATTAGGTGCAACTCCTCAAATTATAAAGTTATTTCAATATTAGTATTTATATTTTATACTTGTAGTTTGATTGTTTTGTTTTTTTATGTGTAGTAAACAAAGTTGTAAACACCGACCAGGTTGATATTAGGTTTTTTAATTTAATTTAATATTTATATGCCATAAAGACATTAAGGTGATACTGTTTAGCGGGACACGATAAAAAGTTGCTTTATTAGGTCAACACTTACCAGAAACTTTAAGCTATTTAAACTGCAAACTCGCTTAATGATTCCTTTCATCTCTGACATATTTAAACTGAAGACGATCCGCACGAGGAATATTGCCGGCGAACTAAGAGGATTTGAACTGTACTTTCCCTTGACCCAGTTGCTTACATCTCCCTTCTTCCTACAGCTCTAAATTATGAGCGGTGTCAGTTTTACCACTTTTGTTTCAAGCCTTGTTCTCTTTAGGCTTTCAATTTCGCTCTTATTTGGTGCTAACTTGCAATCAGCCACAACCTCTGTTTTCTAGATTAATGTGCTTTAATTAAAATTGTAAACATTTTGAAGTTTAAGAGAAAATTTTAAGATAATTTCATGAGCCAAGTTGTTAACGATGGAGTTGGTGGATTATTGCTAGTGACCGAATTACAATAAATTATTACAATAAATTTTAATACAATAAAACCACAGAACATTACACACATTATGCAATTCAAAAATAAAAATATGCAGCAGTATAGATATGAATTAAATTTAAAAAAAATAATACAAGAGTTACTAAAACAAATAAAATAAGTAAGGAATTGTAAAGGCAATATTACATTTTTTGTGCGTTCCCTAAATAAGTATTATTATTTAGCATTATATAAGAAGCAGTGCATCCCGCCGCAATCGAACTTAAAAGGATTGCTTCTCCTTTAAAAGCAGTGTTTCTGGTCGACTCGCAAGCCGCCATATTCAACCTGTCGCGCAACACCCAAACAGACTGACAGAGGACGGTTGAGTGTAGAAGAATATTGGAAAATCCGGGAAATCGTGGATGGACACTAATGTTCCAATGGATACCCAGTCATGTCAATATACGTGGAAATGAGGAAGCCGAAAAACTAGCCAAGTTAGGAACTACTCTACTTCAACCTAGTTGCCTCTGCAAACATCCAAGGCAGTCGCATTAGCGCAGCAGTCGGCAGATGGAACGAACAGCGCCTCTTCGAAGCGGCTGCTGGTAAAAAATGGGAGACATTGGTCACTGAGGGTCCCATCAACACAAGCCTCTCACGAGCAATCAGCGTAGCCGCCTTCCGTTTGAAAACAGGGCATGACTACCTCGCTAGCCACCTCCACCGTATCAAAGTTCTGACATCCTCCGAGTGTCCACTATGTGGTTGCGGTACAATGGATGCTGAATATCTGAAAGACTGCTTAGCTTTGGACCACACCCCACGGAATAAGAGCCCGGAGTTTGAAGAAGCACATCTCTATTGGTCAGCGCGTCGCCAAATGGCTCAACTGCCAAGGGCGAGCATTGGCTAGCAGCAGCAGTATTATTATAAATAAAATTAAAAAAAATATAATTTTACATTAACAAATCTAAAATGAGATATCAAAGCTCCACTTTGGAAAAATAATAAAATCAAAATAGATTAAATTTAAAATAGAACGCCGCTTATCCGGATTCGCTATATCCGAAAAACGTATTATTCAGATGTTTTTTCTTATTTTCCATATTTTTTTTCTTTTAGATCCTATTGTTTTTGTCCACAATAAACAAATACGAAATTAAAGTAAACAATTTTTACAAAAATTCGTAATTTTAATCAAATAATTTAAGATAAATTTAAAAAAAAAATAACTTGTATTTTTTTTTTTATTGTATCAAATACATACCTTTGTACGTAAATTGTATCGTATCTTACAATCATTTTTTTTTTATTATTATTTGGATTCAAAGTGAATTAGAAAAGTGAGATATGGGAGATTTAAATATTGTTATTAGGCACTCCTACCACTTAATTTTGTTTTTATACGTATTTAAACTAAGATTTGAGTCTATTATTCTTTCTTGTAGTGTTAACTCTTTACTTTGTTCTCACTTTTGCTTCATCAGTATCTACAATAGAGAAGCTTTGAATTCATGCAGGATGTCATGAAAATTTATGTCCTCAGAATCGAAACAAAGTTCCTTGTAAATTGGATTGAATTACATCGACTGATTTTGTTTACGCAAGCACAAAAATATTTTCATTAATACGTCTATATTTCAAAAACGGCTCTTCTGATTGGCCCTTTGGAGAATATTTGGGGACTAGTGAGCAGATGATCCTGTATCAGTATAATCAAATTCCCCTTAACGATTCATGATGAATAAAATCTTATATGAATAGACTTATGATATGATCTTGAAGAATGGGTAGTGAAAAAAGTATTCGTTGAATTAAGATTTATTACTGATCAAATTACTGCATGATCTACGTTTCGGGGTTTTTCCCCATCATCAGGACCAAAACTGCAATGTGATTGACATGTCAAGTTCAATTTACAAGACTAAATTTTTTTATAACATTACAAGATAACAATCTTTTTTTTTTTTATGTTACCTTTTAACAAATGTCTGAATTTAATAAATTTAAAATTTATCTTAATATATGGTACATCTCCAAATTGCTACAGATTGTATTTGTATATGTAATAATCTGTATATAAAGACTTTATAAAAAAAAAAAAAAAAAAAAAAAAAAAACATCCAGAGTTCATAAAAAGAAGAAACATAAAATTCTTTGACTCCCTAAAATCCTCGGTGAATCCATTATTCAAGACGATGACACCAGCAACAGCTCCAGTGCGCTGGCAGCGGACTGTAGAATAAGATTAGGTTAAGTATATGAAACGAGAAACAAAACAAAAATGAAGTGTGCCCCAACACGATCCACAATTTCCAGTAAAACAATTTCAGAACTCTATAGTAAAAACAAAAACTGTTTAAAATTTAGCAAAGCAAAATACAGCAAAAGTATAATTCATGAAATGAAAATGATGTAAAAATTTTTGAAATACAGTCTGTATATAAACATAGGGGTTAGGAAAAAAAACAAAAACATTTTTCTTATTACAAAAAGCACCTGCACAATTTCAATGTCACAAAAAGAGAGGTTCTGTTGGGATTAACTTAAACATTAAAGGATTAACTTAAACACCAATTGCTAAGCTTTGTTTACTTTGTTTGTTATTATTTTCCCACCTCAAAATGAATAGAATAATTGTTCATTCAGTTTTATTTATACTTTTAAGGAGTCAAAAATTACTTATAACAATATCGAAATACAGCTGTAAGTAACATTTGGGTGGATTCTGAAACTTTGTACTAGAATGTACTAGAAGGTGTTTTGGTGTCAGTCTATGATTCAATTAGTTAATTATTTGTTATCACTGTCTTCACTTCTCTCAAATCAAGTTCAAAGTTTGTTCAGTTTCTGGCAGTCTGTTTAAAAGATAATTCAGTATTCACTTCGAGTTGCCGTTTTGAATGTAAAATTGTTTTACCGTGATGGTGTTGAATGGTTATGATTATACGACATATTAACCGCCAATGAACAAGTATTGTGAATAGCAGCAACACGTATTCATTAGAAGAGCTTTCAGTTTTTTCTTTTTTTATTTAATCATAGTGATGGCCATTCGTCAGTGGATGAAGAGAGTTGGAAACCTGTTTATAGAAAAAAAAAATTGAAGCCAATATACTTATTTTTTTAATTAAAAAAAAGTAAAGTAATAACAGGTTTAAACTGCAATGAAGCACTTATTATTAAATCAATCGAATATGATTGAGTATATTTCCATAGTTGTCCTCAATATACTACCGTTGGGTTTATGTTTTTTCTCAAAGCTTTTTACAAACTTTATTCTCGCAACAGGTTTCTCTTTTTCAAAATTCCACTCCGCAACGAATTTATAGGTGTTCATTCATGCTAAGTGCAGAAGGCGTTATTTCAAAGTTAAAACACCTTTGCTAATTACTCTAATTAAAGAAATGCAAGAACCATGGCGGGGAGAGGATGTAAAAAGAGTGAGCGAAGAGGTGGCAGATATTTCTCCGGCCAGGGTAGAGTTAGCGGGCAATTAGTGACATTGGTCTTCCATTACTGGCTCACACTAACCCCCCTCCCCTCCCCCCCTCTCGGCTACCCTCTCTCTCACACCTCTCCCCTTCCCCATTAGCCCTTCCACACTAAATACACTCAGCTGGCCTAAATTCCATGTAAACAATCTGGACACTGCCCGACCATTAATATGAAATTAATATACAACCCTCCTTCACGGGGTTTGGTCCTTTGCCAAAGTATATATATTTTTTTCTGCTTAAATGGGCTTCCCAAAAATTTTTCCAGTTATAAATAACAATAAATAAGATGAATTCATTATTTTTTTTTTAATTTTAGAGATATACATACATATATATATATATATATATATATATATATATATATATATATATATATATATATATATATATATATAATTTTTTTTTTTTTAATTTTTCAAATATTTATTCGCACCTATCTAATAGTTGGAATTACGCATCACATATTTATAAATTTTAAAACAATATTTAATCTTGGCAAAGAATTTTTTAAAATTCCATATCTCGCCATGTTCGACATTTCATCTATAATTATAAGTACAGTCAGTAGTCTTTGGAAAGTGCTGATTTGTCTGCAATGAAAACTGTTTGCCATATTTGCTATATCTCAGAAAAATGTATTAATTCAGGTTGTAATTGTAATTATTTAAGGTTATTATTTTATATTTTTGTAAGCTAGAGATAATAAAAATGAAGTTAGAATGTACAGGTATTCTTTTTCTAAAAAAAAGTGTTTGGTTATATTTATAGCTCTCTGGAGGAAATGGTCAGAACGCAAAATAATCACTTAAAAACAAGTTCGTAACTTTGTATGTAAGCAATTTTTAGAAATTCAAAAATACACTATATTTAATTAACCGTGTCAAGAGTAAAATCTTTTTAAATCCTATAAAGTACCTAATGATCAATAAATTGGCATGTTGCTATAAGCTTCCTTCCGATAAATAGTAATGCAGTAATGTACGAGTAAGTTGTTTATAGGTTCATTTTCTTCTTAATTACTTCATTCGGTGCATTAGTAACATCATAAATAAAAAACAAAGTAATATTTAAGGGTTACGTTTATTGTAGAGCCTGTGAATATTTTTGCGTATATCTGTCGGTAAAACTGAATAATATTAATATAATAATATTAACTGAATAGGACTTTTACGTACAGTATTAACAAAATTATTATACTGTATTTAATAGCATACATTATTTACTGTATTAAGAAGTTCTATTTTACAAAGTATTACCTTTGTTCTATCCACTGAGAACTCTAATGACAATTCAGGACGTCTAAGTCTCAATTTACAGAAGTTGAGAAGTTAGGATTCCGACCGCTCTTGTATGGCTTATGGCATTTGGTTAATAGTTATTGTAGTACGTGGTGGTGCGGTTGAGCACGTGATAGTAACACGTGGGGATGAGAGTTCCCGCCAAAACTTGATATATGTCGTGACAACAGCTGGTCGGATAATCCGACGGCCAGAGTGGGAAAATCGCAGGTTTCATATACTTCATACAACTCCTTGCAAGACATCCTTTTGGATTTAGATTAATATTTTCAATAAACTTCTATGTTTTGGATATTCGAAGTTATCATAAAGTTTTTATACGTGATTTTTTTTTGTTATTTCAATCAGGCACAAATCATTGTGGTTTATTTTAACCCAATAAAACTAAACCTCAGTGATGGTACCTTAATACTAAATCTTCATCATTTCGACTACCAGAACTTAGAGAGTATTGGAAGGAAATAATAAGAACGAATCATGATCAACTTAACCAATTGTTTGAATATTTAAAAATTTTGAATATAACATTTTGAAAATTAAATCTAAAAAACTTAAAAACTAATAAATCTTATAAAAATGTTAATACTTTTGAATAATATTGTGTTCCGCTTTATTATCATTATTAATTATTAGTTTTATTTTTACTATTATATTTAGCATTGCAATTAATTAAAAAGGATGGTTTTTAATGTAAGTTAATAAAATTTCACTAATTAAAATTTATATCTAGAAGTAAAGTATAGATCGGCTAGCTGGTCAAAAACAATATAACAAAAATTGTTGGAGGTCAATATAATTAGTCAAATTGAATCAAATGTAAATTTAATCAGTAATTTAGAAAAATAAAGTAAAGGGAAGTACCAAATTTTAATTAAAACGTTAGTAAAATTTGTGAATAATGAACTATAATTATAGAAATTGGATTACTAAACCTTTTACAGATAATAATGATGAACAAATTTTTACTTACGTTAATAATCCTTCGTCGAATCGGCGATATATGTTTTGTTACATGCAGAAACCTCGTTATAAAAAGAAGGGCACAGTGATCCTTTCTCTTATGTGGCTTAAAGGATATGCAACGGAGAATTTTTTGAATGAGTAAGCACATGAAATTATTTGAGTATGACCGTAAAAGATATGGAAGGATCGAACATGAAGTAAACAGCAGGATTAGGAAGGCCAACCCTGCATACCACCAAATTAGTAATATATAAAACAATTTTTCTTCCCATGCTATAGTAAGGACAGAAGAGAGGACTGCCTAAAAGCACGAAATAAACATAATGACGGCTTTTGAAATGTGTCCGGGAAGGCTCAGATGAAAAACTAGAAAGGACTGCATGAGCAACGAAGTTTTCAGAGAGGAATTGAAAGTGGCGTCACTGAAGGAAAAAATGGAAGAACGCAAACTGCTCCTGTTTGACTATGTATGTAACCAATCTTATAACAAAATGGCTCATGGAAGCTAACCCAATAAGGAAAAAACAGGGGGTAAACCCAGAACCAAGTGCATGCAGTATCTGGATGGACTTGGAAGATACATATCCATAACAAAGATATCCGGAGGTTCTGTAACAATATCACTAAAAATCTCTCCCTGTTACCTTCTCCTTCATTGAAATCAGTTCAAAGCCTAAATCAACAAGGTCAGCCTTATTACAACCCTGTTATCTTTCCTCGGTCTCTCCTCGGATGTTCTCCCATCTCTTCAGAGCTGATTATCTATGTAGTGATGCCTTCGTTATCTAGCCCGGCTTTAACGCACACTGATTTATCTATTACAGAAAACAGAATAAAACATTGTTAATCTGACTTTGTAATTTAAGTATACATATGTATGATAAAATAATATGATCGAATATTTATGAGTTAAATACAGCTTGTATCATCGCTGCATATGTAAGGAGGTAATCGTGTAGAAAGAGCCTTTGATCTCTGTTGCATAAAACCCTCATCTCAGAGAATTAGAGGTTTTCATGGCATGGAATGGTAGTTTGTTCTTAACTCTTTACAAGAAAACAATATTTTATTTTGATAAAATAGTCTTTAATAGTTTCCCTGATATCGATACGGTGATTTGGATGTAAATAACCATTATAATCTTTCATTTTTGTTATTTTTAGATGCCCTTTAATATTACAATTTATTTATTTACCTTGAAATTCGCCAGTTTTGATCTTTCTGCAATTGCATAGTGTCTATTTCCTATTGTTGTAGACAAGATATTTCTATCTAGCATTCTCACTTTATTAACTTGGTATATTTTTATTTTCTTATTATAACACATATTCGCAAATATCCCCTCATATTAAAGGATAGTTTAACTGTAAATTACATTCCCCCTTCTGAATGGCGGAGGGTTAAAGATTTTCCTTGGGCAATGTGGTGCGGAAATGGTTATTTTCGGCTTCCTGACCGACATCAAAGTGTGCATGGAGGTGTGTAACATTAATCTGTTTCCTCCAGACTATACAGATTGCTATTAGGGTGTTAAATGAAATCTTTCTAAGATAGGTAATAGTTTTTTTTTTTTTTTTTAGAATTAGTAATTTATTTTCCACCTGGTGATAAAACGTAGTGGTGAGGAAGAAAACATCTGAAACATTCACTAGAACACAAAAAATGGGCATGATTTGTTAAAAACATTACTATACGAAACCCATTTTCTATTAGCGTTATATTTGTACTTTTTTTTGGTCATAGGAAATTCAGGAAACTATTGAAGGGATACTGAAAAATATGGGTTTTAATAGGGATAAGCGATCAGTTGGATTCAATAGCGAGTGAAAAGCAGCACAGTGAGCGAGTGAAAAGGCCCCCAAATTATCTAAGAAAGCGTCAGTTTTCTAAGTAACACAAAAATACCTATATCGACTTATTTCATCCAATCTCTAAAATTAATTATTAAAAACAAAAGTGCAAATTAAAATCCTGATATAAAATTCTCAAACGAGATAATGACCTTAGGGCAAAATGTAGCACGATGGAATGAGAAATGCCACGAATAGAGTGAGTGCATTATGAGACTTCCATTTTGGCTTCCGACCTACAGAAGAAAAGACAGTACCTACAGATAGCCTGATGCAGGTTAAGGAATAACTGATAGCTTACTTTAGGGCTTCGAGATCTTGAATGGCTGAGAAGAATGCTGTTCCAAGAACCGCATGGATCATTTCTTCAGATGATTCTACTGTGCTTACTGCTATCATGAATTTAAAAAAATAAATAAATATTTTTTCAACTATTACAATGAAGATGAATAATAACATATGTATATGTATATATATATATATATATATATATATATATATATATATATATATATATATATATATATATATATATATAAATGGAAATTTGACTTCGTTTTCATTTTGGAATATTTAGTTTCTTTTAAATGCATCAAAGGTTATGAAAAAATATTAGTCAGTTGGGGACAGGTCAGGAGAAAATGGTGGAGGTGGTAGAACTATAATTTATACATCTCGTAATCTCGTAAATGATCTGACAAACAATTTACATTATGTCATCTGATCTTACATTATTTGTTCTACCACAACAATATTCACCAGGCCTGTCTCCTACTGACATTCGTCCTGGAGTTTAGCAAATTCGGAATGAACGCTGTAGCCTGTTGCTATGACACTTCAGTATTCGAAAAAAACTTTTTCTGAATTCTGATCTTTATTATGGATCATTTCTACATGAATTTTAATAATTATAACCTGTTTTTCTCCAGTGATTATTTCATAACTTGATAAATACATAAAATAATAAATACCTATTCACCGCAAGTTAGATGCATCAGCATCACCTGGGAATAATAATTTCCTAAATATAGTTTTTGTAAGCGATGATTTATCTAAATATATTATTTGTACCTTGTGACTAAAATAAATTTTAAAAAATTGTAATAAATATTTAATATTTTTTATAAATTTTTAGTCCTTATTTTATTAATTTTATAATATTTAATACAAAAAATGATTTAATAAGAATAAAAATCCGACTATGGAACTAACTTTTATATCTTACAACCCTATTCGTCGTCCTAAGGGACGGAATTTACTTGCATGTCTATTTAAGCACATTGATGGTTTATTTTAAGTAATTTCGGCTTTATGCTAATGTTTCTTATTATACCATTTGTAAGTTCATGAGCATATGGTAATAAATTATAAATAGCCAATATACCTTTCTAAGCGCATTGGTGTGTTGTTAGTGAAGTTGATGCCCATGAATATTGAAACTTCGTGTAGTAGTCGGGTGCCTTCAACGCCCAAACGAAATGCTCTTCTTTATTCAAGAGCTTTCTGTATGATCACATACGCAGATGCAAGGAGCTTTATCTACTTTGTTATATTTTGACCTGTATAAGTATTAAATTAATGGGACGCAATGTACCTTCCACTACACGTTATGGCTCCTTGTAACGTGTAGTGGAAGGTACCCGACTATTACACCAAGTTTCAATATTTATGGGCATCAACTTCACTAACAACTCACCAATGCGCTTAAGTAGATAAAAAAGTACATTCCGTCCCTTATGACATATAGGGTTATATTGGCTAAATTATTGGCTATTTATAATTTATTACCATATTACCATATAATTTGAGCTCTCAATGTTTCAAAACATTCACAGAAATTCACTGGATAATTTGAGCCATCAAATTTAAAAATGGGTCCTGCAGTTCCCTCAAAAAATCGGTAGTTAACCTCTATCGGACAAATTAAACACATTTAATAGAACATTTCTTTAGTATTTCGAGTTCAAAACATTCACAGAATCACAACAGATAATTTGACTCATCATATGTAAAAATCAGTTGAGCCATTTTCTCAAAAAAATCGTTAAGCACCCTCAAACGGACAGATTTAACACATTTAATACAAAATTCCTTTAGTGTTTTGAGCTCAAAATGTTTCAAAAGATTCACGGAATCACATCGAATAATTTGAGCCATCAAACTTAACAATCAGTTGCACCGTTCGCTCAAAAAATACATTAGATACCTAAACGTAACGTATCAAAAAGTATTAAAAGTAATTAAACGTATTAAAAGTAATCTAAACGTATGAAAAAGTATTAATAGTAATTAAACGTATTAAAAGTAATCTAAACAGATTACTTGTGATTAGCTTGACCGTTGTGGCTCTGCAGTAGTCGGGCAAAATAAAATAATGGGTAGACATGACAAAGATAACTCACAAGCTAAAATCAAGGAAAACTTTCAACAACCTGTGAAAGGTCTTTGGTTCAGTACTCGGTAAATAACAGAACTATCTAATTATTATATTAAGTAACATAATTATAACTATTTATAATTATTATAAATGGTAGAATTATCTGCCACAACCTGACTCCACTCCGGGCCCAGGAATTATGAAGTTATCACATCATAGCCTTAAATTGAGAATATTATTACTTCTTCTTAACTGACAGATTGTAATATGCTTAAAAACTTAAGCTCAATGTTGATTTAACTTTAGAGAAAAGAGAAATAAATAAACGATATCTAAAGAAAAATACAAATCGCTACCTTGGAAGAAGACCGGCACAAATCAAAAAGGTGTAGTATTCAGAAAACGGCGTTTGAAGTTTTCATCATGTTTCAACTGATTATTAAAGGTTACCTTACCATTGTATTAATGATTCCATCAGCCCATTTGCAAGTAAATGCTTATTGGTAACTTTTGCAAGGTATTCTTTTATTTCAAACATAATTTTAAGCTTATTTTTTTTGACTTGTGACAGTTTTGTTTAAAAAAAATTTGAATTTTATGTCACATGTCACTAGTTTGCTTCTTCCTCTTCTGAATCCTGCTTGGTGGTCGCTATATATCCGGGATATATAGGTTTATATATATCCGAATTAGCAGGGTATATATCCGGTTTAGCAGGATATTAGACATTATCTTATAGGCAACCGGTAGGAGTGCTATGCCTCTGTAGTTACCACATTCATAAATGAACCCCATCTTTAGGATTGGGCATATTAGACCTGTGTTCCAAACCTCCGGTATCCTTTCCTCCTCCCATATTTTCTGGATTAGTTCTAATAGCTTGGCTCTTAGAGTTTCGCCTCCATCTTTAAACAGCTCTGATGGTATGCTGTCCAACCCTGGGATCTTTCTTCTTTTAAGCCTGTCGATAGCTATTTCCACATCCAGAATGTCTGGTTTTTCAACCTCTTGCGGGTCGAGGTCTTCCGCGTGGTCTATATATGATTATATATATATCTACTTATTTTGTATCGTTGTGGGTGATTTATTCAACACTGACGATGGTTAGTTATTATTCAATAGAATATGTTAGGTAAGCCTGTGTTTAAAACTTCCGAAACATATGACATCTATAACGGTAGCGTAGACTAAGAATATCTCGGAACGTATGGAAAAGAATTATTGATTTATAATATCCAGAAGATGTGTATTATAAGTCAGAAGCCTCTATTCTAAAAAATAACAATAATTTCCAATTTGAAAGAGCGTTGCCTGAATTGCAATATCTCATGCACAGCAGTGCATTAGCGTTATTGGATAATGAAAAATATCATGTGATTCTTTTTTCTTTCTCTCTTTTTTTTATCATAAGCTGTTGGAGACATATTGTCTGAGGATGGAACAGTGGCCATAAGCTTTAAGATGGGTACCGTAAACAAATTACCCGTAGCGTGCCAATATGGCCGGCAGCGTTGACCCAGGCCCACTAATGTGGTTTATAGGTCCCCCATAGCTCCGTTATTGCCGCCATATTTCCACCACCACTCCCGCCCTCCCGCCGAAATTAAAATATTTCCCTCCAGAAGGGGTTCATCTCTACGCCCGTAGGTCATCTCTTCCGATATAGATGAGGTCTAATAACAATTTAGTCGGGCTAACGAACCACTGTAATTGCCACTTTTCCATTAATAAATTAACTGTTATTCAATACGCTGACGAGTAGCGATTTATCTGGGGTTTCATAGCGGTACTGAGATGATGATTATTTTTATAATGTATTGTAGGTTTAATGTCAGCAGTAATAATGATAAAATTAATTAATATTATAAATAACGAAAAGTACGGAAAATTGCGATAATGAAACAAAAGGGAGTATTGTGACTCAATACCAATAACACATGGCTTGGCGAACCCGGATGTTCGATGCTGACACTGTCTACAATCGCCTCCAATATATCCTCTACCCACTAAATCTCAAATAGATTCCAAACGTCAAAGCGTTATTTATTTCTTTAATGCAAGCTTTCACCTTTCACAGCCATAAAAACAGTACGTAGTTAGTGTATAGTGAACGATATATATTACATAAATAGCAGAAATACAATAAAAGTTAATACATGACAAACGCTGGTAACAGGACAAATTTTGAGAACAATGTAATCCTCCGACTTAAAACAATTTTTTTGTCGAATTTTGAAAATAGATGAAATACATTCCGCACCTCAGACCGAAAATAAAATTATAGATACTATCTTTCATCACAACCTGAATAGGACTATTGACCGATTTAACAAACCATTAATTAAGCCCTGCAATTTAACATTTAAAATGGCAAATACCAATTTTTCATGGGATAAACAGCATCAGACAGTACCATGCTGGAACAACAACTAACAAAAAGACCAAAACAGATAACTAGTTATGAGAATAACGTAACAAGACTATTTGAACAGCCGACACAAATATTAATCAGTAATAAAATAAAATAAATAATCACATCTTGGGAGAAATATTATTCCGAAGAATCGAACCCATAGAACTGGGCCTATAAGTATGCATCCAACACCATAAAAAAGCTAGATGTCTTGAGAACTATATTAAATGAATAAATGAAGAAAACAATCACATGTCAGACAACGAGCAAACGTTAGGGTGTGTGCTTAACACCTTAGTCAAACAAGATATCGACTCCAATGAAACACAAGAACAAGCATGCTGAAGAACAAGATACAAAATATCACAAGTACAATTGACACTCTGTATGTGGAATAAGTGTCATTAAGAACATGCTTTAGAAACAAAATCAAATTGTCTCATGATAAAATTAAATATTGTCGGACCTTTCAGTCGTCATCACCGGACCATGCGTGACTACCAATTATATTTAAAAAATTGAGAAAATACAATAATCCAAAAAATATTTTTTTATTAATTTCTAACTTTGTCCAAGAAAGAACGATCGAAATTTGAACTAATCACTACGCAGTTAAAAAATACCTAACAATTGGAATAGGACAAGGCTCATATCTGTCTCCTACACTCTGGAACGCCCTACTCAATACAATTTTCGATTTAAATTTGCTTGACGGGGCACACATTTTGTCCAACGTCAACGATATCCTTTTACTAGTAACCGACAAACATTAAAAAAAATTATATAAATTCTGACCAACCAATCACTTATAGTTTTAGAAAAATGAACAAAATATATGATGTTTGTCACAAAAAGCTGAGACAATGACTTATCTAGGCGCCTAACATTCGACAGGAAATTGAATTGGAAAATGCTGCCAATACAATGGTTTATAATAATAACACAATGGTTTATTATTTTCAAATAGTAATATTTCAAAAATCCATTTTTGAAATATTAATATCTGGCCTGTCCTTTCACAGGACTTTATATAGCACTTTGGTTTACAGTTCAGATAATTATATTACCTTTCAAATGAGCATTTGGAATGTTTCGGGAAAGGAAAGTGTGGATAATACTTGATAAAAGATATCTACAAAATTCAGCAAAGAAATTAAGCAGTAGGAAGATTATTCAATGTTTTACAGTGGGCCTAACGCGAGGAGTGGTAGAAATGGTACTGGATTTTTAATTATAAAGAAAGTAAGAAGGAGTCTGTTACTTTTTGAATCGATTAATGAGAGAATTTGTAAAGCTAGATTCAATGGTGGCTTTAGGAACTTTAATATCAGCATGACACCCACCGAGGAAGCCTATGAGGATGTAAAATTGGAATTTTTATAAGAATTGGAGAGAGTGTATCATGCAGTTCCGAAATATGATGTTAAATTTATTCTAGGAGACTTAAATGCACAAATAGGAACTGAGAGCTACACGCAGACGATTGCAGGACGATTCTCACTTCACGACAAGACCAATGAAAATGGAAACCATCTCTGCCAATTCGCTGATGCGAACGATATGATAAATAATGGGACATGAAAAGCCCCCAATGGATAACACATATAGCTCAAGTACTTATAGATAGAAGACATACATCATCAATTATTGATGTAAAGACTGTTCGTGGACCGAACTGTGATTCGGAACACTTTCTAGTCAAAGTAAAATTAATTTGCCTAAAACCTGGGAACCAAAATCACAGGAAGAAATGGGATTTGGATAAATTTAAACGTGAAGATATCGCTGAGCAATTAACAGAATCTATGCATAATAAGTTGGCGGAGAATTAGAGAAAAATCGGAATTGGAGAAGTTGAAGGGAGATGGAAGAAAATTATAAAAGCTATTCAAGAATCTGCAGAATAAGTAATTGGGGAAAAGAGAAAGCAAAGGAATGAGGAACGGTTCGATGAGGAATGTGTAGAATACAATAAAAGTCAGAAATGAGCATAGATTAGTTATGCTACAACGTTCCACTAAACCTCTTCTGCCTATAATGAAAGCAGAAGGCGAGCAAAAAAGATTACAAGGAAGAAAAAAAGAGAATTCTTAAAAAGAAAAATTGAAGAACTGGGAGGGAAAATGAAATCAGAAAATTTTATGGAGACGTCATATATATGAATCGTGGATTCCAACCTAAATTTGATGCTTTCAAAGATAAAAATGGAAAAATAGTAGATAAAACTAACGCAATTAACAAATGGGAGGAACATTTTAATGATTCATTGAATGTAAGAAGCGCAGGCATTGACGTGATACCGGAAATAGAAAACCAGAATGACTTAGAACCACTCTCCATTGAGAAAATGGTAGAATCAATTAACAAATTGAAAAATTATAAATGCCTGGAGAAGACTTCCTGATTGCGGATTTTTTTAAAAAAGGAGGAGAGGAATTGAATACTCATTTATTCTTATTAATTGAGAATATTTGGGACCAAGAATACATGTGAAAAAATAGCATGATCTGCCTCATACATAAAAGAGGAGATAAACTGATCTCCGAAAATTATAGAGAAATTTCGCTTTTTGGAGTTGCTTACAAAATATTCTCCAACGTATTGGCTCGTTGGTTAAACGATTTCGCCGAGAATCTCTTGCATAAATACCAATGCGAATTCTGCAGTGGAAGAGGAACGATGGATCAGATCTTCGAAATGAGGCAAATAATGGAAAAATGTTGGGAGTATAAAACTGACCTTCAAGGACTGTTTATATACTATCACCGTGCTTTCGATAGTGTAA
This sequence comes from Rhaphigaster nebulosa, assembly GCA_948150685.1. Lineage (NCBI taxonomy): Eukaryota > Metazoa > Arthropoda > Insecta > Hemiptera > Pentatomidae > Rhaphigaster > Rhaphigaster nebulosa. The sequence goes on along the minus strand of OX411306.1, from coordinate 147,527,876 downwards.
ATAGAAATAACATGATACGTGCTCGACGAGATTTTAATATCCCAAGTTAGCTAATACGCTTGATACAGGTATCTATGGATGGCAGCGATGCTAAAGTGTATATCAATGGCACCCTCAGTCGCAGCTTTCCAGTCGATACTGGAACAAGACAAGGAGACGCACTATCTGGTACGCTATTTAATCTCGCATTAGGAAAACTAAACTCCAACGGGGATATTGTATTAATCCACGCATATATGTGCATACGCTAACTGTTTAGTGGCAAGCAATAAACAATCTCTTATTGATGTATTCAAACTATTAAAAGCTGAAGGTGAAGTAGTTGGTTTAGAAGTGAATGGAAGCAAAACTAAGTATATGCATGTATGTTCAGAAAGTGACTGAAAGACTAGAGATCTGCGCATGGAGGGATTCTCCTTCGAAAATTTCAAATCATTCGCATATCTTGGCACCGATCTTATCTCCAAAAATTAAATATTATTAGAAGTGAAAAAAACGGATCATGGCAGGTAACCGAGCCTACTTCGCGAACTTAGAACTCATCCGGTCATCGCTGTTGTCAATAGCAACAAAAATAAAACTATACAAAACGTTAGTAAGACCAGTTGTGACATAATCGACGGAAACATGGACCCTTAGCAAGTCCGCAATAAATGCTTTTAAAAATTGTCGAGAGAAAGATTCTTAGGAATCTTGTTATAACCCTGTAATGGAAGAGGGTGAATGGAGAGTACGTAAGTACAGAGAATTGTATGAGCTATAAGGATCCTACAATATTGCCCGCTTTATACGAGTGAGAAGAATTGAGTGGTTAGGTCACGTTGCACGAATGGACGACTCCAGAATACAAAAAAGTACTCTGCTTGAAACGGCACGAGGCGAAGAGGAAGTCCTCGAAGATGTTGGATTGAGGATGTGAAAAAGAACATAGCAGTACTCGGTGTGAGGAACTGGAAGAAGGTGAGGGCTGTGCAGAGTAGATTGGAGCAATGTTGTCAGGGAAGCCAAGACCCACCTCGGGCTGTAAATCTACGGTGCGCACATCCCACAACTTTTCCTTACCACTCTGTAATAGTAATCTCTTTAATATAGTTTTAAATATTTCACATAAACACTACTCCAAATACATTGTTACAGAGCGTTTTGCTAAGAATAGCTTGGCGGCTTGGTGGGAGGAGGTTCGGTCGCAGCCGTCTCCTTCCGGACGGGCTCGGCTTTCCATCTAGGATCTTGTAGTCCTTATGAGATACGCTGTATGTTTACTAATACAAGCCCGATTTAAATAATGTTCTTTTATTTTTTAAGGAATTTAATTACCTTTCATTTGATTTCATACATAATTTATCATGAAAAGCTTAATTTTTGAGTTATGTGCAAATAAAGTTTTCTTTTCGCTATAACTTTTTCTCCTGCATTTTCTCGTTGACATACAAAGTACATGAAAAGTTAAATGGCTTTCAGGAGAAGACATTAGGCATGTATCATCAAAATCTTTAAAGCCTTTTACGAGAAAATTATAAAAAAGTGTAAAATCGATGATATAATTGCAACTTCCAGTTAATCCGATGCGCTGTATCTTTTCTAATTATGGTCCGATTTTGATCTTCTTTTTTTGTTTTTTAGATAATTTAATTACCTTTCAAATACTTTAATACATAATAAAATGCATACTTTTTAAGTTATGCACAAATAAATTATTCTTTTTATCATAAATTTTTCCCTGGGATAACCTGTGACTTTGGTACCTAAGCTCAAGAAAATTGGTTCAGTAGTCTCGAAGAAAATCTTAAAAAAAATTTTAAGAAATTTTTTTAAAGACAGACATTGCGGACATTTCCACATATGGGAGAAAACAAGAACACAACGCAGGGTGCACATTTACCACTAAAAATGATGAAGAATTGTATAGATTAGATCAAAACTGCTCAAACAATCAAGCTGAAAAATTGTCAGTATTAAAATCAACAAACTTCATTTTACGACCAAGAGACAAAAAAAAAATCAACATACAACATACATACCGACAATAAAATAGTGATAAACTTAATACAAAACAATAAAATACAATTACCGCTTACTGTACAAATTAAAAATAACTTTATCAAATTAATGAACCCAGGCATTAAAACGCATTTGCTTTTGGTAAAGGGACAAAGTGGCGTGGAAGGAAATGAAAGAAAGAGCAGACATTTTGGCAAAGAGATCTGCTTGTGATAACCAATTGATTTATGAATATAATTTAATACATTTTTCCTATGTTAAAAAATATTTACTAACGGACATATTCGAAGAGTGGAACAGGTATTGGCAACTATCAATTAGAGGACGACAGCTAAACAAATACATCCCAAAAATCGCCCTCCAAAACTACAAAATATACACAAAAACACTCACTATAAATTAACCCAATTCCTTACAGAACACATTCCAACTAAAAAGTACCTTAAAAGATTCTTCTTACAAAACAAAAATGCGTGCAAATGCGACTGACTGACTCTACAAACATTCTAACACATTTTAAACGACTGCTACTTGCACGAAAACAAAAGATATATTTTGTTAAAATCATTTCTTATGCAGGGAGACACATGGCCTCTACCCGAACAATTATTATATAAAAATACCAGAAGCAATTGAAGGAATTCATAAATAGCATCCAACTACAACCGGATCATTGAAGACAAAACTCATATAGTTTAAATTTTTTGGAACGATCAATTTTTCTAGTGTTTTATTTATTCTTTTTTTTCATGTGCATAACCTGTTTTTTGTATTTTTGTTCTACTTCCTGATTTGTTCACACATATTTATTTATTTGTGATTTATTAACCTTTGTCCAATTCTGTTCTTTTAAGTAGTTTTTTAGATTGCAATATATATTTTTGTGAGTTTATTCTCAATATTTTTAGAGATATTTAACAAATTTCTGTTTTACACTATGCAATTTTCTATGTAAAGTGCCAACAATTTTTCTAAAATTTTGATATTTCGACCCTTCGAATGACAAGGTTCGATCTGACATAATCGAAGAAAATGAGTATTAGAGTGAAAAGGCTGTATCTGATTTCTGCTGCAAGTCAAGCGTACTCGTGCTGCAATGGGTGGAGAAATAGCCGAGTTACAAGAACGCATGACCAGCTTCCAATTTTTCGTATTTTTCAAAGTTTGTTTGCAGCAGCAATTTTACAAAGAAGGGGATAGTATAAAGAAAGGTTAATCATTTATGTTCCCATTGTATTTCAATGTTTTTGTAAATATTCTTTTACGAAAATCCTTAACCAGGAGATTTCCTGAAATGGTAATCTTCCTCGGTTTATTATTGCCAAAAATTAAATTTTCGAACAGAGCTCGCAAGCAGCGAGAGGGACGGATGAAAGCGAACCTGCTCACTTCACTAGATTAAACGTAGCCCTGGTCCAATTTCTTCGAAAGCATCCAGAAATGGAAAGATAGCCTCCGGTATAAAATGGGCTGGAGTTTTTATTTACCGCGGGTTGTAACCCCGTGACCCCAGCGGATTGGTTCAGACCTGTCCCGTGGTCGATATGTCAACTTCTACTCTTCATGTTGTTGGGAGTCATCTTTTCTTCAGTGGGAATACTTACGATTGTCGATTGTTTTTTTATTTTACTATAATATTTTGTCCATAAACCTTTAATGGGTGCAGAAACCATAGATGTCCTTTGAAAAACAGAGTAGTTATAACAGTTGTAAGTTGATGAGTATTTTGGAAACCACACATGTTCTGGACTTTCTGCAATTCATGTCTGTATATTAGTTATGTGCATAAAAACAAGTCTATGCAACATTGTATCATTTATTTTTGTCTAAAATCACCTATTGCCTTTAAGCAAACAGGATACCTGTATTTCAATTAATTTCAGAAACCATACAAGTCCACTCGCATAGCCTGGTGTGGCCGTAGCAAGTACCGCTGGCCTAATTTCAACTTCAAGGGTTCTTCCTCTCTTTACCTCGTTTGTTTTAATATAAAATAGTTGGAAATTTGAATAAAATATAAATTGGTAATATTAATAAATATTTATTAAAAATAAATTAATATTTATATGTACATATTATAAAATATAAATGTTTAATACAAAAAAGTAAAGAAAATAGGGTGGCACATGGTTCCCGTCTTTATATAATCAGAAGACAGTTTAAAAAAAAAATGATTAGAAACCGTATCTATATACAGTGGTCAAAATAAGTTATCGTACGTTTAATTTTTCGGATAAAAATATATTTAATAATTTATTGAACATAAATTAACTGATGATTATGGTTTAAAAAAAAACATTCCGCATTAATTTTTGCAGGTGAAGGCAATTAGAAACCCCTACATTAACAGCCACAATTGAGCGATTCGTCTTTTCAGATAGAGCTTAATCATTTCGATTTACCACCCATTTTGGAGGAATGGGATGGTAACCTATTTAACTACAAAAAATAAATATTTATCATGCAAAAAAGTATTCATACAGTAAAAGCTTTCGTGAAAATAATTTGTTGGTTTGCTCTCAGCTCATGGTTTTCACTTAATACTCTCATAATCATCTCCAAAATGGGCCAAATGATCAAAATTGATAATTTCCCCAAAACGGGTCGAAAATCGAAATGATTAAGTTTTACCTGCAATGATATCAATTTTTGTCGTTAATAAGGTTGTACGGTTTTCTAATTTCCTTCACCTTTGAACGCTAATGCGGCTGTTGTTTTTTATCAGATCCAGGAATTAAACACACTTTTATCCGAAAAACTGACTGTTCGAATATTTGTTTTTACAACTGATATTAATAGGCAAGCACTTTTTTTGTCGTACCGATTACTCTGTCTATATGCATAGTAGGGTGAAAATAGATATATCATTGGATAGGTATTGTCGTGTAGATTTGAAACACAAAAAATCATCGAAAGCTGTTAACACATGTTCTCTATGGATTGTAGCGCCAAAACAGCTATAACGATTTTGATATAAATAGCATAAAGTCATTTACTTAAAGTCCTTTAACAGTATATACATAAGGCTCCCCCAGACAGACTCGATAACAGTATAAGTTATGCGATTACTATGCGAGTACAGACTCGGGACGATTCGGTAAGATTTGGGACTATATACAATTTGAATGGTTATATTTGACTGTGTTCACTCAGATACGAGATCTCTAGGGCTGTAAAACCGAAATCGGTATGTGTCGCATTGGTAAATCGGACTACCGAATTCGGTCGATTGACCGCTGAATTATTGCAGCAGGACTCAGGAGGTTTCATTGTATTTGGTGTCTGAACTTATGTTTCGTCTGATAAATGAATTAGCACAATGATTTGGTATACGTTACGTACTTTGGGGACTCGCCCAAGTTTTTAAGTATTTATTGTATCATATTTTATAAAATCATATTATATTTATTGTATCATATTATATAATAAAAAATTATACTCTTTTAAACTTAATTTATTTACTTTGTTGTTTAATTAATTAAATTAGGCAAAGTTTCGGCTCATTTTTCCAATTTTCAAGCCTGTCATCTATTAACAAAAATATTGCACATGAATTTTATCTCTTTTACAAATATCCAAAAACCTGTACAAATATTATTTAATTAAATCATATCACAAAAATAAATAACACATAAACGGAGAAACTTATATATTAAAAAAATTATAAATAGCCAAATTAATAATCAGAAAGGCATATTATATTAATTAATTATCTTCATTTGGTGTTATTATAACATATTCCTCTCAGTCGTTAATTAAAAACCATTTTTCATTAAAACTATTTATTTTTCATATAAGAAGTCCTTGTCACACGATTTAGTCTAAAAAATTAAATGCCCATTATTTATCAATTTGATTTATTACTATTAATGAAGTTTTGACCAAATATTTTTAATATTATAGTAATATATAAATATTTATTTTAATCTCAATACATCTAAAAATACACTGCACCAAATACTGTTTTGCTCAATGGGATTTCTCTAAGCCAAACTGCTTTTTTAAGTTAATTACCATACCGATTATTATTCGTGAGCCATTAATTGGTGAATGAGTTTTCACAAAACTTTTCTTATTTTTTTTGGTGATCCCATTGAGATACTACAATAATATTTGGTATGTGCATTCTTATATTAATATTAAACCTATTTATTTTTTTAAAAAAAGGAGATTTTTTAAATTCAATATTGAAATAATAATTTCAAAAAATAAATATTTAGTTTGCCTGTTGAATGGGTTATTTTAAAATATATGTTTAATTATAAGAACGTACCAAATATTATTCTAGTATCTCAATGTGATCATCCAAAAAAAAAAAAAAAAAAAAATGTTGAAGCTTATTCACCAACTTATAGCTCACGAATAATGCCGGATATGGCAAAGAACATAAAGACGCAGTTTGTATAATGACTTTTAGTAAAGTAAATTTAATTGTGTAGAATATGACATATACAGTGTATCTCCATTTCAGTTTGAAAGAACTTGGCATAAAAAAACAAGAATTTTATAATATTTAATATCTAAAATATTTCGTTCGTGTTTAGAAAGGAAAAAAAAATTGGAATTTTTTATATATTTTAAGATTGGTTTTGTAAATTTAAGATATATAAAACTAAATCCCTTGTAATTATGTAAAGTATGACACTATTTTGAGGTTTCTTGGGCAAATTGTTTTGGAGCTAAAGTATAAGCAGATCTAACTCGGTACCGTCCCAACTTCAGTTCGCGTCTGTCAGGGGGAACCTTTATAGTGTACACTTTAGAAACCGCGGAAAAAAGGAATATTAAATTTGCGCGTAACTCGAATTTTTTTCATTGATTATACAAATGATGAAACGCCTGAATTTTTTTCCTAAAAGCTCTTTAATTTTTCATATATTTAGTGCATCACGGAGGAAATGCAGGAAAAAAATTAATGATGAAAACAATATTTTACTGGCACATAATTCAAAAAGTATGAATTTTATGATGAATTATGTTTACTTTCATTTGGGAGTTACTATAATTCCTTTCAAATAAAATAAATCATCACATCATTTAAATCGGACTATTATTAGCAAAGATATAGCGTTTTGAACTTTGTAACCACGTTTTCACTTTCCTTTAGGAAAGAATTGCCTTCAGGTCAAATCTACGCTCCCCACTGACAAGGGATACACTTTGTCGCCAATTTTGATCAAAAATTTTTTGGTGATTCTACATTGCAGTCAGTAAGGAAAATTAATCCCCCAAAAAAATAAAAAAAATTAGACCGTTAGAGACAAGTAAATTAAGTGTACAAAAATGGGACAAGATGATGTTTTCTATCACTTTAATTGTTTAAATAAATCACAAAACTGTAATAATATGTTTTTTATCTTGTCGATAATTTTTTACTGAGAAAATACATGTTATTTTTTATTATAACGATCAATTTTAGGCTACGATCCCTGATATCCCTACGATATTTCTTATCTTAAGATATTATCGAAGCAACTTTTGTTAACCTAAATATATTGAATCCATAAGATGAAATTTCAAGAATGACAAACTTCTTACCTTGAGAAGAAAGGCTAGGTACATCTTTATCCCAGATATTTTCTTTCCCAAAGAGATGAAATATGACTATCATATTTGTAGGGATATGAAAGGTGGGAGAAAATCGCACAAATTAGGGACATTTTTCGTCAGTGTTGGTCGCTGGCTTATCTTACCAATATGTCCCTTTTCGCCAAAATCACCTAGTTGGAATCTGATATATTCTTCAAAAACTCATCTTCTTTGCTTTCTCAAAAGCCCTTTCCGCCCCCTTTCCATTAACATAAAGATCCCGTTGAATAAAAATAAATTGAAAACAAAATATTATTGAAAAGTTTTAGATAATTAGTTTTATATGCTTGTGAGACTGAATGGATTTATAAATTGTGTTATGTATTGTTTGGTATGTTTATTGTCAGTTTTTCAGAAATGTATTGGGAGGACGGGAACAGAACCCCGATACGTTAACATATTATAAAGTACACAATAAATAAGATAATCGTTGCTTATTTACTTAATATTATTGTAGCATTCCCATTTAATTCAAAATTTTAGAGTTAGTTTAAATGCTTAAAAATATCATTTTTCCGTTCATAGACTCCTTCACTCAGGGTCAAACTACAAATGTACAAGAGCATAATTAGACCGGCACTCTTGTACGGAGCTCCGCTGTTCACGCACCTCCGAGACGGAACGCAGCGCCATCTTCTGTTACCGCCATAACAGTTTCAGAATACCGTACTGCGGAAAATGGTAAGATCCAAGTCGATGAAGAAGATGAAGGTAGAAGCTCTTCACGAACACTTCGAATTGCCCACCATTCCAGAGTTCATAAAAAGAAGAAACATAAAATTCTTTGACTCCCTAAAATCCTCGGTGGATCCATTATTCAAGACGATGACACCAGCAACAGCTTCAGTGGACTGTACAGCGGACTGTAGAATAAGATTAGGTTAAGTATATGAATTGAGAAACAAAACAAAAATGAAGTGTGCCCCAACACGATCTACAATCTCCAGAAAAACAATTTCAGAACTCAATAGTAAAAACAAAAACTGCTTAAAATGTGGCAAAGCTACAGCAAAAGTATAATTCATGAAAAGAAAATGATGTAAACATTTTTGAAATACAGTCTGTATATAAATATAAGGGTTAGGAAAAAAAAAATTCCGTTCTGTATTTAACAAATCATCTATGTTTTAAGTGGAAAATAAAAATAAAGTTAGATGGTGTCTTACTATCTAACTAATGATTTAATAACTAGCTATGATCTATTAAAGCCTGTTTCAATATTAAAATGGACTATCTTTGGTAAAAGGTCCTTTGAAGTACCTATATCCTCTCCATCGTTATTTATATTTAGAATGGGGTGTCACAATAAATACATAAAATGACCTACCATAATACATACATTAATTGTATTACATTAAAAAAGCGGATCGAAATCCTATATTTTAAAAATATAATAATTTCATAAAAGCAATTGTCAAAAACTATTTATTTCCTTTCAATTAAAATCGGAAACAGACTTACCCAATAACATTCAGAGATAAAATCTTTGTAATGGAAAATATGAAGAGAAACCAAAATTTTCAAATAAGATAAAGATGGAAAAATGCTTTGTTCATCTGTTGGATAAATTGTTGTCCCTATGTTATAACCGGTTATGTAGATACCGGTTATTACACGTTATCGTCTGTGCTTGCTAAGTGCTCAATTAAGACTTTTAGAGCGGATCATGTAGTTGCTGTTGATTGGCTTCACATATCAACATGCCAACCTGTTCTCAGAACAGAAAATTATAAATTAATTTCGGAATCGAATAAGCTAAGGTTTTCAAATTAATACCTTTTTATCAACATGACAGTGTGATAGCAAAGGTAATTTCAAGAGAATAACTTGAAAAATATTACAAACTTATTTATTTTTTTTCTCGTTTAACATCGGAATGCTGAAATAATCATCATTACTCTTATTTTAATTTTACCTTGCCGCCTACAGTAGTGTATTGGTATCCTAAAGGCACCCATAAACTTCAAGCGATTTGCGGAGATAATAGGTTTGCGCAAGAATTTTGATGGTACTTTTGAAATGTACGGACGGCGTGGTATTTCTGCTTGCGCAAACGCTTGAAGAGACTCGGTCGAGACCGAAAAGATGTGTGCAAATGTTAGGCTTGAAGAGAGAGGTTTGAAGTGTATGACAGTGTTGAGCAAATTTTTGAAGTAGAAGCATCCCTCCCTCCCGGTTTAGCGTGGTAGTTTAGTTTCTTAAGTGTGATTAGTGATTTTCTTTAAAATCAGGACTAAATTTATTTTTTCAATGAAAGGTAAGCTCACCAAATGTATTAGAATCCATCCGTAAATAGTTTTTATAATCCATTTCCGAACTTATTGTAAGTTCCATTACTAAGCGGTCATGGCTAAATTCATTTCTCTTCATCAACCATTCCTTCATCCAGATCCTCTGTGTTCTTTTTCGTTTTTTGTTTTTAGTTAAATAAGCAATAATAATTGCGGTACAAGCATCTCCCGTGTCGGACGTCCTATCTCGGCAAATTCACTAAATAAACTCGAAAAGTTTTTTTAAAAAAATTGGAAAAGAGGAAATGATAATTTCACTAGAATGTTTGCTCAAATTGTTGCATAGAATGTGGACCAATGTTTGCACAAATTCAGGATTTTACAAAAATCTTTTGAAGTTTACGGGGACCTTAAGGCTATATTTCGGTTAAACCCACAATTGAAAAACAAAACTGTCGAACACTGGACACAAACACCATTATCTCTGACTAGTCTGGTTTTCGTAATCAGTCGCCCAGTTATAAAATAAGGTATGTGATTAATGCTATGAGAATAATCAAAAAAGTCTGTATGCACAACAAATACAATATGTACTTTTCATAATCATATTTATAATCATCTCAATCAATAACGAATGAACTTTTCTTCTACCTGGTGCATTGAATATCTTGATATTGTATGAACTATAAATATTACAAAATAATTCAATTTTATGTCAAGAAGCATTTATTGACTCGAAAATGAAAAACAAACTCTATCAAAAACTTGTGAATTGGACAATACTTGCGTAGATACCTATTGGCAGTTATATCCATCCATTGATGATTTTTTTATTAATGAGTTTTTTATTTAGGCAGCCTAATAAATAAATAAATAAAACAAAACTTAAAAACCAAGCACATCAACGTGAAATGTTTAAACACTAACCTCCACAACTCAAACTACTTTTCACTTGAACTATGCATAACTATAAGTTACCGCACTCCCTTGAAGTTCGAGTTACCGAGAATTCACTGTATAATTAATTCTCCTTGATTGTGTGCCGACTTTCGAAAGCCTTAAATTGTAGTCCTTCATCCGAGCAACCAAAAAAAATACAACCATAAAATCAGATACGTACTTCGTTGTGTTTTAATTATTTCCCTTTTGTGAGAGCGACTCTATCGCCTTCTGCTGTTTAAATGTAACTTGCTTCAGACCTACTGACTAGACAGTGAGTAATTTATTATTATTTAAATTTTTCATTTTTCTTCTTAACATTCTTGATTTTCTCTCGTCTACCTTATCACTCTTCTTTTAATAATGGTTCTATCTTTATATGTTTTCCATATAATCATTACCACATTTACATTATTTGATATTTTACTTCCATTAAATATTTCATATCTTATTTTTTTTCTCATTATCTCAGTGTTTTTTTTTTTCAGTTATCATTTCGTGTATAAATGATTTTCAAGTAACATACTGCTTAAATTATTCCTGTGGAACTTTCCCAAACGGACACCTCCAACAAAGCGGTCATCTCTCATAACCGGACAGTTTTATTTTCCCCGGTTTGATACCATTTACTTTACATTGTTTTCAACTTCTATTAACCAGACCTTCTAATTAACGGACACAAACACAGATTTAGTCCTTTTTGTTTCGAAATATTCTCTCGTAAGCGGACAGTAGGTAAAAAAAAAAGAGTAAAATAGAGCTAATACAGTCCAGCTACGGTAATTTCTTGAATTTTATTTAACAAAACGGCCTAGTGGGTGTCCCCCTTTTTTTATGTAAAGAAATCATTGTCGTTTCAAAGAACATTGTCTATCCCCCTTCTGTCTGTTTTAACAATTTTTATTCAATTCTCACACGACTTTCGATTCATCTCGTGTGCTAGTGTGAATAATTTTGTGTATTGTGACAATAATAGTGTTATTAATATTAATATAGAGTCGTGATAAAAAAAGTACTGGAACAATTTAAAAGGACACCAGAAAATTGATAAAAGTTAGTGAAAAAGATAAAGAAAGCATCCACTCCCGCTTCTCGCTTTCATGTCAGTAAAACAAAAGTGACTGATACTTAAAAAAACAAAACAAAGTTTTGCAGCGAGCAGATTTGAATATTGATTCAAAAATAACTTTTTTGAAAACAGGAGGCTTGGAAATTGGCATAATGGTGTACAAGATCTTTTGTCGAGCAAAGACGGCTAACATTATTAGTGTATCTTAAATGATAAATGAAAAGGTCAACCAAGCATTTGAGCAAACTTAATTTGAAGCTTCCGTCCGTTGGTTAGACCAAATTTACAGCTAGAAACGAAATAAGCTTATAGTACTTCGAGTGGATAAGGAGCATCAGGAGACTCCGAGGTGGTTAGTGATTGATCGACAAAAATTGAATAGTTATGTTATTTGGCAAAAGTATTTATAACTGCGATGAAACGGCTTTATTTTATTGAACACTGCCAAATAAAGCAATGATGTACTTACAAATTTGTAACGCATATGTAAATATACTTATTGATTGCACAAACATTTAGCATTTATTTATAAAAAAATTAATCTCTACAAACTCTTTTACGCCATTTGATGCATTTTCCAAGTTCAACTTTATTTTTATTTCTTTATTTTGTATGCTGCTTTAAATTTTATTCAGGTTCCTATTTTAAAAACTTTTTTCTCATAAGCGGACACTTCTAGTAACGGGAAAATTATCATTTCCCAGGTTAATGCCCGATTAAGAGAAGTTCCACTGTATTTGTTTTTTAGATTGCTTAATTATTTGATTTATCCCATTTATTTCCTAATGTATCTACCTATGGTTGTAGTAGTATTAAAAAAAAAATTAACTTTTGTGACGCCGCCCAGCAAATATTCGTACATGGCTTACTTTTCACGAAATTTGTAAATTGTAATTAAAAATATCTGATGTGGGCAACACATGACTTCCTTGTACGCCTATTAAGTTATAAATCCGTGGCTCAAAAAGTGATACTGAATTTGGTTACTAGTTGCCGAATATTGCAGTAAAAACGACACTTGGCTTCCCGGCATCCAACTATTGACACACACACACAAAAACACACACTCTCGTTACTGGAGGTCTCATTCCGTTATTATATGTCATTTTCCTTCAGTTGATAACTAGTTTCCAAGATATTTCTTCATGTTCCGTGACAACAATAAAACTGTCAATATCACTGGATAAAGCATTAGAAATCGACAGTTTCGACATTTTAAGCAGAAAAACCCACTTAACTAAAATCTTGTTCTCATGCTGCAGACTTGTTGAACTCACAAATGGGGAAGCATAGCAGTATTTTACATTCAATTTTAACCCTTAAAACAAGTAATAAAAATGTTTAATTGGATTGGAAACCAAATTGCATTCGTAACCTTTGTTACCGAAACATATAATTTCTCTTTTAATTTTAATTATAATTTTTAATGTAAGCTTATTATGATCTTCAAGTAAAGCACCCTTTTCGGCGCACCAATTCTAACCAAAATATTGTAAATACATTCATATCGATATAAAAGTCCTATTTCCCAAATTTGAGATTGATTTTAATATAATTTTTGATGAAAGTCTAATATGACCTTCAGGTAAAGTACCGCTTATGGTTTTCCAATTTTGACCAAAATTTGTTATGTTATTTAAATATATATACAAGTTGTAAATACTAAATTTGAGAAGTTATGCATAGCATTTTAATATGATGTTTGATAGAAATCAATTATGACCTTCAAGTAAAGTATAACTTCCGGTGATCAAGCAGTAAATAAAACCCAGAAAGGGAGGTTTACAACTAGATTTTACAACAATCCTAAATACAAAATTTCAACTTTCTACGACTAACCGTTTTTTGAGTTATGCGAAATACGAACGAACGTACGTACAAACGTACGTACAGACGCCACGACGAAACTAGTCAAAATGGATTCAGGGATGGTCAAAATGGATATTTCCGTTGAAATCTGAAAACCGAAAATTATCACGATTACAATACTTCCTTTACTTCGTACAAGGAAGTTAAATAATATATACACATACACATATATAAAAAATAATTATTTATAAAAATAATTAGCTGATAATTCTTGCTGAAGAAAATAATTCACGTTACAGTGGTGAACGCAAGCGACTATTGCTCGTATTAGAATTTTATCCCTGAGACGGAGGTAGTTTTCAAAAATTCCTAAGCCGACTCTGACCCGGGGATGTTGCTATTACCCTAAGCCGTACATTATTTGTCACGTAGCTGCGAGCCGAAAAATCGGATCCTCAGTTGGTGAGAAAAATTGGAGGAGCTCTGGGCCCATTTTCACTTGTGCCGTCGTCAATAAATTATTCACTTTGGACCTCCGGCACTGTCCGCTATTTATTTATAGTGGTTAGTTTAGTCCCGCGTTCCTTTTTTCCTCCTCTTTTGTTCCTTTTTTTTTTTTACTTTGTTTAAGTTGAATAAAAGTGTCTCGTGTATTTACTCGTTTGTCAAGTTTATATATTATATCAACATTAATTTTTTGTTGTTGTTTCATAAATCATATAAAAAAGTCTCTTTGACTGTGGAATATTGTTTAAAAGTATGAGTGGATTTTCGAAAACTTTTGAGTAACTATTCAAGTTTAGTTTTGATTATAATAAATTTTAAAAAAGTTAAGTCTGCGAGAAAAAGTCTTGAGTCGGTTAAGGAATTGATCACTGATTAGATAATCAGCGTTACAAGAAAGAGTAAAAGTTTTTTATTTATTTGTTCGCCTGACAGAAGTAAAGTACATTGGGTTCTGAATATATAAACTATAAGGGATGAGCTTGATTCCAATTTTGTAAACATTTATTTTCAGACTGTGTCAAAAAATTAAAGGTTAAACAAGATAAGATCGATATTCTTCAATTTTGATATTCATCCAAATTCAAGCAACCATTCTCATGCGATAACATGGTTACAATTAACAAGGCAATGGTTGCAAGTCATTAAAAACTAGGTGATTTAATGACATGATTGACTTATTTGAACCAGTTACTATTTGGCAAAAGGTCTTTTGGGTAGAAAAGGAGGAAGGGCTAAGATTAATGAACTTTTTGACATTGTTTATTGACTCGAAGGGACCTTGGCAGCTGTGTTTTATCATTACTTCCTGGTAAAAACGCGTTTCATAACTGTACGAAGGCAGGGATTATACAAAAACTCGCCACTAACGGACAAATGCAAAAGTCGAATCTGTCTGAGCGTGTGCTGCCAATATAACGCTTTCATAAGATTTTTTTCGTTTTCGAGCCTATAAATCTTCTTATCTTATCTACTTACAAATTAAAAAACTGTGAATACAAATCCAAAAACAAGAATTAATAATAATCTAAACAGCTTCGCACAAATGAAATATTT
Source organism: Rhaphigaster nebulosa (assembly GCA_948150685.1). NCBI lineage: Eukaryota > Metazoa > Arthropoda > Insecta > Hemiptera > Pentatomidae > Rhaphigaster > Rhaphigaster nebulosa. The sequence continues at coordinate 147,512,678 of OX411306.1, read as the reverse complement.
TTGCATGTAGTAAGAACTTGAAATATTTTAAATACATATCCAATAAATTATCATTTATTCAATATACTTTTCGCTTACCTTCCTCAGTCTTGTCCAAACATTTTAAGTTAATACGTCCTTGCTACTTACATATGACATTCGACAAACAATTTTACGAATTGGCAGAAGGAAGTGATGAACATCCAAAGAAATTTAGCTGTTATGAGTAATTTCCAGGTCCATAACTTAAGGCTAAGACACAGGACTTAGCTGCCTGACAATAAGCTCTCCTTGATGTAACTTAACATAAATTACCTGGAAAGTTAGTAAGTTGCCGGCTGGGCCTCTCCCTCCCGTAATACTCAAGATTGAAACTGAACGAAGACGTGTTCCTTGACGCACGGCCCCTCCATCTAGCAATTAATCATCCCAAATGAGAGGAAACACCGGCTATTATTGATTGTCTTACTTTTAATTGTATTCGCTCTCTTTGGAATCGGTTATCAGTCATTCTATTCCTTCATCCAAAATATTAAAAAAATATAATGAGTTATATAAAAAAAAACCGGAGCAATTTTATTCTATAAAATAAATTTACTACGATATTTTCTGCAGTTTAAATTGTAAAACTAATCTACTATGGCTCAACACTCGTTTACGCCAGTACTTAACAAAACAAAATATTAAGACAATATAAAATATTTTGTAAAAAAAAAAAAAATCCATCGACATACCAACAAGCTTTTTCAGAACATTACCACGATACTGATTAAGGATATCCTTAAACGGTCAAATACTCCTCAAACGGTCAATATATTTACGGAATTTGATATTGACACTATGATATTATTCAAACACCACTATTGAAGCAGTATTCTTTAATGTGGTTTATATGTCGCTGTAAATACTCCTCAGACGATCAATATACTGACGGAATATACTGACGATATTGACTCAATAATATTTACTGTGCTAGGCGGGCTTTATCTCCGACATGCCAGTACGCCGTTATGATTTTTATGCCAGAAATGGCCAGGTAGAGGTAAGAGAGAAAAAAAAGTTAAACCATCTAACATTTCACGACTTTGCTGTCAGAGCCTGAATGACAGGTATGAATGTAAAATTAAAGATTAAAAAAAAAAAATTGCTCAATCACTTTAATATATTGCTTATTTCAAAGTCGTTATCTTTCCATGATAATAAATGTTTAAAAATTACTAAAATAAAATCAAAGATTATAAATTAACCACTCACCTCTATTGATTCGTATTACGAATCGGTATTGTCTAAGTTCAAAAAAGTATGTTATGAATGTCATATAAAACGTGCCATAATGATGTAAATCCCTTCCTTACTGTTGTTTATGGGAGGATTCCCATCTCTCATTTCATCAGGACCTGACTCCTGAAATTTTCTTCGTGCGTCCCGGCAGCACTTTTCCTTCGGCATCTTATGAAGTTGGGCACTTTACGGAAGCCTTAACTGTCCCAGTTTATCTGCATACTTTATTAAGTACATAATGTCAGATTCATCTGACAGCTATTTTTGTTCCGCACTCATCCTCATTATCCTCCGACGGCACTCTTAAGTAGGACCATATTTTTTTATCAGGATTTTTTTCTCCAACCTTTCAGGCCAGTATGAAACCTTCGGAACCCTCCTTTCACAGTGAGAGAATTTCGTAGCCCTCCCTCTTAAATCACACACATCAGCCAATTTTTTTAATTAACATTTTTTCTTTATTGTTTTAAAGTTTTCGTGTTTTTTTTTATGTTTTGTCCACTTCCTTTCATAAAAAATGTGTTAATTTACGGTTGACTTGAAAAATCTTTAGACCGAATTGATCCCTTAAAAATAAAAGTCGATTTTTAAACATAGTTAAATAAATTGGAATTATCATTAACATTCAAAATATCACTCTTCAAATCAACTCTCAACTCACGCTTGTAGACATTAAAAAAAATATCTTTTCTTATGGCCATAAGAAGGTTATAATCAATAATTAAAAAAAATCACTTATACATAAGAATACATAGGGTTCGAAACTATATCACGTAGTCAGCTATGAATTACACTTCAGAATTTCAACTTCTACTCCCACTACTTACTTATTTAAGCAGATAAAAAGTCATCTACATATTTCGTCAACTGCGAATGATAATTCAAACAATACACTAATGGAAAACCCCACAGGGGATACCTAAATGATTCATAATCAGATATATCAGTTCGAAAATAGCCAATGCAACATAAAATCAAAACAATCAAATTTTGTGATCATGTGAAGATGACAATCTTCAGAGCTAGAGCCATGTGCTGAAAATTATCTGTCACAGGAACCACATTTCACTAGCCCTGGAGATGGCTCACGTTTTTGGGCCGAAACAGACTGAGACGCGACTTATAAATAATTCTTATTAATATTTCTTGACGATTCGAAGTTTAAGAACATTTCCAAAAACGTTTCTATTATTTATTCTTTTTAATCTGTAACTTTCATTGCTTTTTTTTTTAAAGCCATTTGCATATCAAATAACTTGTCAAACACTTATAATTCATTTGTCTGTACATCGTTCGAAGCGTAAACTCATTATGATTACATTTTATAATTAACAAACAGCTAATTACATTTTATCACAACATGATTGAAACATCCTCTCTTGCTTCAGTGAATTTTGTTCAACACTGATGTTTATTGACATCAACAGTTAACGAATTGATATAAATTCGATGTTTAGTATATAATGAGAAAAGGCCGAATAGTTTCCAAGACCTTGTAACACGTGAGAAGTTTGCCCGCGATGCGAGGAGGGGGTTCAAGTTGGAGGGCGGGAAGGAGAAGCACCTTCTTGAGTCAATTAAAAGTTATATTGACAGGGTGTAGTGGGAGATTAGGTGGGGATCGGCTAAGAAAGCAATCAGTATGTAAATGGCTGGGCTCAGACATATCTAGCTCAGGTACGCTACATTAATTGCCCGCTCCAGGTGTCATTCCTTCTGTGAATAATGCAACACTTGGAGCCCTATATTTTAATTGGGCTGATTTAATCAACGCACCTGTATCCAAGCTCTTGTCTTGTTTCAGATTTATCCTTTTCCATCAACAGTGCCTTCCATTTGTCTCTCTCATTCCATTTATTCCATTGTTTCTATTGTTTAATTTCCCTTAAATGTCCACGGTTTTTATTTTTTTTAATTATTGAAATATCGAGTAAACAGCCTGAAACAGCACCTTTCACTTATCACACTACTTGACATCAATTTTAAGTTTCCAAAAAAAAAACTTTTAGAGAGCGACTCTACAACTGTTTTTCTCAACTTTTTCTTCCTTCTCTACCTCCAGTACACTGAGAGGCTATAGCCTAGCTTAAACACCACAAATAGTGAGATTTAATTTCTCACTATTTGTGGTCATCGCTATTTGTGATTCAAATAAATCTTTATTGGAATAATTATTAAAATTAAAATTTTATTTGTTTATTATTTCTTAAAATTATTTTTGCCTTCATAGGATTATTGATTATTCTATGGCTTATTTCTTATTTATTCATATTTTCTGAATAAAATTAAAAAGGCATGTAGGTTTAGCCTCGTTCCATGTTCTGCAATTGTGATCATTCGCACTACCCCTCATTTCTGTCAGAGAGCAGCCTCGTTCTCTCCCATGCGTAGAGCGTTGACTGGACAGCGTATCCTGAAAAATTAAGAAAAGATATTAGAACAGTGCCTGAAGACCGAAAAATATTGATCTTATGGCCAGGCATTTTCAGTAATGCAATACTGGAACCAGTTCACAGAGTAATACCATTTGCATCAAAAACATCACATCGCACGAGAGTTTCGCGCTGGTAAGAAAAATGCCAGGAAGCCGTGCAAGCTAAGTAACGTGCTCTCAATGAATATAGAAGGAACAGATGTTTACCTGATGCGTTTGAATTTTAAAGGCTGATGTCCGTGGCTAATAGAATTATCAAGGAGAGTAAATGGTCATCATGGAAGTTTTAATTTTTTTTTTTTTTTAATCTTAAAAAGATCACAGAATGGATAAGGAAAAATAATAATTTGAACCAGTATTTTACGAGGCTTTAAATGAAATTATACTCAAAGAATGAGTGCCTGTGTTGGCCGTCAGCATATATTTTTTATATAGTCTTAATGAGTTCTTAATATAGTTAAATAATGAGGAGCTATGATAATTTTACTAAAGCTCATGATTGCAGGTTTCACGAAATGGATTCATGGAAAATGTCAGTGTGCCTTTGCTAAGAGTAAATCAACTATTGACCAAATATTTACCCTCCAGACGCCCCTAGAAAACCCGTGAGAGATGAATACTCATCCAGCCCAGATGAATACTCATCACGTTTTATATACTGCAAACAAGCGTATGACTCAATTGACAGAAAGGAAGCATATAAGGCTATGACGGAGACGATCATCTCCACAAAATTAGTTCGTCTGGTAAAAATGACGGTGGAAGGCAATGAATGCTTTGTAAAAATGTATAGAGAGTTGACAAGAGGTTTGTGTATTACAGCATGTGTAAGGTAAGGAGATAGTATGGTCTGCCGTATTTTTAACCTCCCTCTTGAAAGAGCTGTAAGAGATTCTGGAAATGGATTCATGAGGAATTTGGTGGTCCGATATATTTTGTATTATTCAATTTTAACCATTTTCATTAATTGTATACAATAAAATCAAGTTTAGTGATAATATTTACTTAAAAATAACTAAAGAAAAAATCGCTAGGTATCAATCTACAAAATCAATACTACTATAGAAAAGAAGAAATTGTAATTGGATTGATGGTAACATCTCCACCCACTGCCCTGCTAAGCTCTGGTGATGTGAGTGGATCCATCTTGCCTTCGATACCTTCAACCCACTCCTCTCCTCGTTTGGGTAAGTACCTCTCAGGTTAGCACCACTCTTGATGAAAGTCAATCAGTTTATCGCAGAAAAAGCCTTTTAAGTTCTGATGTTCATCTTTATCTTTAAATAATTTAGAATAAAATGGCTTAGTAAATAATGATTTAGTAATTAGTAATTAGTAAATTTTTAACTAAAATCAACAAATTAATTAATTTAAATACAAAATTTTACTCTGGTTAAAATTAAAAATAATTTCTTTGAAATATTTTTAGCTGTGCCAACAACAGCTGATGTTAGGTACTCTTTTATAGCATGATGAAGGAAAATGTCCAAATAATTTCTTCTCGACCTGTTTAGTTACTAGAGGTGCGCGAAAAATCAACATTCGCCCCATTCTTCAGTCATTCCAGTCGTTCTTGCCAGAAACAATTTTCAAGGGTTGTTAATAATTATCACGTTCAACTTCAGATTCTATTAAAAAATTGAGGGATAACTGAGTTCAGTGGCGTATTCAAGGGAGAGGATCAAGGACTTATATCCCCTTCCCTACGCAATGACTGAAAAAATAATTTTCATACCCACCAACATAACATTTGTATTTTGAGTAATATTTTGGGTAATTCTAACAATAGATTTTGATGCAATTTGAATGCTTGTCTTTAAAACTTACGCCAAATTTGGCGATTACAGACTTTCGGGTGATTATTTACGTTTTTCATATCAAATCTATCCCTCCAAAACAAAAATTTAAATTCCCTCCCCGAAAAAAAGCTTACGCGTCTGATTGAGTTACAATCTCAACTATGTTGTCGAACAGCTATTTTATCATGTCTTTTCCAGCATTAATTTACAGCCATATGTAGAGGAATTGTTAAACAATATCTGTGTTACAATTTAAATAAAAACCGACTAATGTAGATTATTCTTTGGTCACGTAAAAATTAATTTTATTTTGTTCTAACTCCCGTATTACCCCGTTGCCTATTGGCTTACAACTAAAGAGTCAAACAGCTAAAAAAATAATTTTAGTTCTAGATTTGGCCACAATATATTTCCCAATATCATAAAAAATGTAATTGTTTAAATTTGTCAAAAAACGTTTTGATGGAAAGGCACATTAGGTACAGTGTGCTGTGAAGCTAACTAGTTCAAAACACTTTTTACTCTTGACAGGGTATTTGAAGTTCACGTTGTTACAATTTTTTTTTTATTACTATATCTTTCTATTGTACGTCAGCCGAGGTTGTTTTTCGTTTTTACTGCCCCGAATCCATTTTCTTGAGGATTTTCTTCCATTGCTTTTGAAAATAAGCTACTTATAAGATAATCGTGTGGTTGACATTTATTAAAATTGTCAAAATCACCATCCATGAGAAAGCCAAATGTTAGCATATCTCGAGACTACCATCCAATGTTGGGGAATTAAAGAAATTCGAAAAATTTCATACTTTTAAAATTTTGTTTTCTTATTAACTTGCTTTCACGAGTATGAAGTTGTCATGACAACGATACGCACGCACGTTGAGCACTTTTTCTTTTAGTAATTTACTAATTACTTTCTTACTGACATTTTTATGAAAAATAGGTAGATTTTATTATTGCTAAACCTTTCGGAGACCATGAAGATAATGTTAAAATGTGGTAAAGATTGAGTCAGTGGTTTTCGCGGTTAGCGGCTACAGAAGAAAAACGGACTGTATTTTTATACATGATTATATGATAATATAGGTATCATATAGAGTTCAAATGATGATTTTCATAAAATGTACAAATTATATATTTTTTTAAAACAAAGTATTTCAGTATTATCACTTTGTTTGTTTTTTACTTTTTATTTATTCAGTGGCTTTGTGTCAGTGTTCTTGGATATCATTTGCAAAAGTTTAACAGTATATTTAATATTCTTTCATATTAATGAAATATTGTTGATAACAGTTAGTGGTGCGTTTTGTGGCAACGCTCCTGCTCAAATCAGAAAAAATGTCGGTTCGATTACTGTCTACGAGCGTTGATTTCTTTTTCGTGTCTGACCTACGTAATGAATATCGATATTTGTACACTGTCTATACCAGACTGGTAACGTTTTTTTAATAATAACCGGTATTTCTTGACCTTTTTGAAGGTTACTGGTGCGGCAAATTTACTTATATCAAATAATCACTATAAATATAGCTTACTTTATCTTCTTACCAAATTAGCAAATGAAGAAAAAAAAAACTTGAAAATTTACTTATTGCAATTTATGATTGATTTTGTAGGGTGTGTGCTCTGATTGCTTACAATCAGTTAGTTATACTGCAGATATCGGGTGTTGGAATAAAAAATTATACCTACAGTGCCGGTGGCTGTTGGGTTCAGCTCGTTACTGTAGCTCACCTATTAGGATTTTTTTATCTTTATCTCCAAACGTATCTGTTTGGGAATACAGTTTTTATTCCAGAACCATTGATTTGTCGTTAACTGACATTGGATATCTTATTTATTCATCGCCATAATACGTACGGAAAACAACATAGAGTTTTAAAATCTTTGCTATAAATTTTTTTGTTATAACAAAGAAAATCGCATAATTTTTAAAACATTAAAAAAATCGAATTATAAATTTTAATATATATGTAGAAACTGGGGTATATCAATCATCAATTAATTCTTCGAAAAATCGTAAACGCACTTAAGATAAATTAACTGTAAGGGTCAGTATTTAAAAAAATATGTTGTTAAGTCCCAATCACAGTCATGATTGCAGTAATAATTAAAAAAAATTCGAATGTTCAACTACTTCCTTTTTCAAAAGTTAATGTTTATAATGAATTTTAAAAAAACATTACATGGATCAACTGAAAACTATTAGATTAATCAATTTTAAAAATTAATTTTTAGGGTAAAAATAGTCTCACCACAGTTTTTTCTTTCCAGCTTATTATTATTATTTATTGGCGCTACGTCCCAAGTTGAGACTTGGCCGGCTCCAGCATCAACCGCCAGTTTTCCCGATCAAGTGCTGCTGCCTTCCAATTTAGGATACCAAGCAGAATCCTGGCATCAGTAGCTACAGAATCTTCCCATATAAGTTTTGGACGACCAATCCTCCTAGTTCCATACACTCGCTCACTTAACACCTTCTTTGGAACTTCTTCAGGGTTCATCCTTTGTAAAGATTCTTTAGCTCTTTATTTGCCCTTCCGCGCCAGGCTTGATTGGAGAATTTTCCTCTCAAACCTCAGGAGCGACAATTCAATTTTTTTAGTCATTGTCCACATTTTTACCCCTAGGCATACAAATTCTCGTACATTCTGGAATTTGTGAGTACCTATTTCGACATTTCCTTCTTGCTCCTGTTGTTGGTTGGATGTAGTCATATACTTCGTCTTTTCGTTGTTCACCCGAGATCTCTAGGGCTTCGAATGATGTAGCCACATCTCTCCTTGTTCTACCCATAAGGTCTAGATCGTCGGTATAACCAAGAAGCTGAACAGACCTATTGAACAAGGTCCCTACTGCATGTGCTCCTACATTTCTCACAGCCTTTTCTAAGGCTATATTAAGGCCATCACCCTGCCTGACACCAGTCTATTTAGTGAACCCTCAAGACAAATCTCCACCAACTTTAACATAAGAGATATTGTTCTCCATAGTCATTTTCACTAGAAGAACAAGTTTATGGGTTACATTCATCTTTAACATGGCTATATAAGCCTCCTGACGATTTATGGAGTCATAGGCCTGTTGGAAGTCAACTTAATTTTCTTATTTTTTTTCTCTCTCACAATTTAATATTTTTTTTCTTTTTCTTTTGATTTTTACCTATCCCTCCTCCCTTACAAACGCACATTTATAAGGATATGTTTGAGAAGAAATCATTATTCTTTTTAAAACTTAAATAAATTATAAATAAAAAAAAAAAAAAGGAAGGATTGTAAATTATAACTATAAGAAATGGTACCAAGAAGATATAAAAAGCCTGTGAAACTTTGTTTTTGCTATTTCATTTTAGTAGCAAAATATATATACTACTAAAATGTTTTTTTTTTTAATTTGCGGTACTGAAATAATAAGTAAATAAATATTTTTTTAGGATATATAAAAAAAAAATCGATTCACCTAATATTCGATCTTGCTTTCAATATTAAAATCCAGCTGTCATAAACATGAAATATTACTCTTATTAATTTGAGAATTTATAAATTCCAGAAGGCACCTGACTGTGAAGAAGAATTAATCAGATGTAAAAAGGACCGAGTCAGGTGTAATATCCTGGAATTCCTTTTTTTTTAAAAGTCCAAAGAAATTCATTTTAAAACGGATGCTGACTTGTCCCGTAGGTCAATTTATCATTCTGTATTAATTCCATCATTTCTATCAACCTTCTTCAGAGCAAGACGTTATAAAATGTTTAGCTTGGTAGTATTAATTTTGTCCTAAGAATTTATTAATTTTGTTCTCCCTTCTAGGTAATGGAGGTATTGTACAGTTACAGTTTATTAAAATTTAATTCTATAAGCTTAATTAGAGTATTATCATATCATGATTCAAATAGAATATGGTTATGCATTTGTTTATTTTATTTTTAAGATTGGAAACTTTGACTGGACTTACAAAAACTTACAAATTATCAACAAATTATCAAAATTCTACAAAACAAAACGTACGTATATGTTGTGTCCACTCTTACGAATTTCCCTACCGTTTTGGATTCAAATTTCAGTACAATTGTGGTTTCCCATATCTTGCGTATTGAGATCGTGAAAAATTTCTAATTCGAGTTTTCAAAGGAAATACACTTTTTAAAGGCTTCCGAGTCCAAATAACCAAGTCACGCAGGAATGTGCGTGCGAACAACCTTGCTCAAAAACGATAAGTAGTATCAAACTGAAATTTCGTATTTAAGGTATTTATATCCGTGGGAAGTTACAGTAACTTTTTCGCTAAAATCGACCAGATGCGCCACTTTATGTCTTCAATTTTACACTTTTTTACAATTTTCTTTAAAACGGCTCTAATGATTTCGACAAAAGTCGTGTAAGGTTTTCTCATTTAAGCCCTATAACTTTACATTATATAGTACATCACCGAGCAAATGTAGAGAAAAATGTTATAAAAAAAAAGAACATTTTATTTGTGCAGAACTCAAAAAGTATAAATTTTATCGTGTCATATAAAAATTCACATGAAAGGTACTCTCTCTCTTTTTCAAAAATTATCTAAATCGGAAAATTATTAGCAAAGTTACAGTGTATCTAATAATGCCAGTCTACAGGAGCCTTGATGGGAAGTCGAGTGTGCCCGAAAGAAGACGGATAAATGCAATGTTATGTTTTTATATTTTTAAATCACTCCAATCCTAAAAAGTTGTATGAATAAAAATTAATGGTAATTGCGAATTAGAGGAGCAATAAAATCAGGTTGAAAAATATTATTGCAGATCTATTTTTTTTTTTACCTTTTAATCTGATTTGGTTTTATTACAATAATATTTTCATTAATCCGTGGCTTTAGTACTCTAGCATTAGGGTGGTGGAATAGAGGTTAGATTTCCATCCACTCTGACTTAATGAGCAGCTCTAACGGAAATCAAGATTGGTGGAGAACTCTATGCGGCTGACAAACATAAACCTACCTCATCACATTAACTGCCGGTATGGAAGCAATGGTCATAGATAAAATCATAATATATTTTTTTTTATATTTACAAATTATATAATAGTTACAAAGAATATATAAAAAACAAAATCTTATTTTATCTTTTTGTTTTCAGGAGTTATGAAAAAAATTGAAAATACCACTATCTGTTTTTTCTTCCTTGTACGAAGTAAAGGAAGTATTGTAATCGCCAAAATTTTCGGTTTTCAGATTTCAACGGAAATATCCATTTTGACCATCCCGGAATCCATTTTGACTAGTTTCGTCGTGGCGTCTGTATGTACGTACGTTCGTTCGTATTTCGCATAACTCAAAAACGGTTAGCCATAGAAAGTTGAAATTTTGTATTTTGGATTGTCTTAAACTCTACTTGTGAACCTCCCTTTTTGGTTACTGCTTAATCACCGAAAGTGGTACTTTACTTGAAGGTCATAATTGATTTACATAAAAAAGTATATTAAAATACTTTGCAAAACTTTGCAAAAGTTTGGTATTTATAACTTATATATTGATTTAAATAACATACTAGATTTTGGACTAAATTGGAAAACCGGAAGCGGTACTTTACTTGAATGTCATATTAGACTTTGATCAAAAATTATATTAAAATATAATATATATTAAAATATATTTAATATAATTATATTAAAATATAAAATATACATCTCAAATTTGGTAAATAGGACGTTTATATTGATGTGAATGTATTTGCTATATTTTGGTTAAAATTGGTGAGCCGAAAACGGTACTTTACTTGAAGGTCATAATAAGCATACATCAAAAACTATATTTAAATTAAATACATAAATCATATGTTTCGGTAATAAAGGTTACAATCGCAATTTGGTTACCAATCCAATTACAAATTTTTATTACTTGTTTTAAGTGTTAAAATTTAGTGTAAAATACTGGTTTTCCTCCCTATTTGTGTGTGTGTGTGTGTCAATAGATGGATGTCGCGACGCCGAGTGTTGTTTTTGAGATACTGCGATCTTCGGAAACTAGTAACCAAATTCAGGATCACTTTTTGAGCCACCGATTTATAGTTTAATAGGCATACAAGGAAGTCATGTGCTGTCCACATCAGACATTTTAGATTTAAAAATGAACGAATGAATGAAAAAATAATTTTATTCAGGGACAAAGACTCCACAGAATAATTACAATGAACAGAATGCATGTGCGTTTGTTTGGGTTTATGCTTGCAATAATAGTGAACTTGTTGAATTATATAGCTGTAATTGTTATATAGAAATACACAAAATTATATGAATGCGATGGTTTGATTACGAGTACATGAAGGAATAACTGTTGATTAAAGGAAAGCGTGAAGGATTTTATCTATATCTGAACATCAAAAATTGCTTTTACGTTAACATAATAGTTCGGTTCATCACTGTCAATCTATGAACTACCTACTTGTTTTAAATTATTAATGATAAGTTTTCTGTGGTATTATTCCAAATCATATTACTGGTTTTATTGATTTTATAAACAACAATCGGAAGATTGCAAACACAAAGCCTTAAGTCTCTAATAATATGATATCCATCTAATAAAATAAATATCCAGGACTGGCAATTAATTTATGTCTATTTTTGAGTAAACAACATAAAGAACATTTAAGGGCAATATATCATAAAGTTCTGGTATATTATGTCATTGGTTAACAATTATAAACCATTCAATATGAGCAGTTTATAATTATAAAAATAAATTTATACCACGAAAAATATATTATAATTTTACTTAATATATGCCTCCAATTCATAAGAAAGGGGACTCTCTAAATTGTAGCAACTATAGAGGTATATCACTACTTCGATGTGTATACAAAACCCTCTCAAACATATGATATAAAAGATTGATTCCCTATGCAGAGAAAGAAATAGGAAAATATCAGTGTGCCTTTGCTAAGGGTAAATCAACTATTGACCAAATATTTACCCTCCAGATGCCCCTAGAAAACCCGAGAGGGATGAATACTCATCCAGCCCAGTTGAATACTCATCACGTTTTTATAGACTGCAAACAAGCGTATGACTCAATTGACAGAAAGGAAGCAATAAGGCTATGACGGAGACGATCATCCCCACAAAATTAGTTCGTCTGGTAAAAATGACGGTGGAAGGCAATGAATGCTTTGTGAGAATGTATAGAGAGTTGACAAGAGGTTTGTGTATTACAGCATGTGTAAGGTAAGAAGATAGTATGGTCTGCCGTATTTTTAACCTCCCTCTAGAAAAAGCTGTAAGAAATTCTGGAATTCAGACAGAAGGCGCGGCTCCTTGGGTATGGCGATGATTTAGATCTGATCGGAAGATCATTAAAAGCGGTGCAACACGCGTTTGCTGCGATAGAAAAATCTGCAAAGAGATTGGGACTCCTCATAAACGGAGACAAAACCAAATTCATGTGTACCGAGCCTCCTTGTCAAACATCTGATGGATGCGTGAAGTTGGGACAACACGACATTTAAGTTCACGATATTAAGTCCAAGCTTTTGTATATCAAAGTACGCAGGTGAATGTCCGGAATGACATCGGTGGCGAAATAGAACGGCGTATTATGGGTGCCAATCGTTGCTATTTTGCTCTACAGTAACAATTGCGGAACAGCTCCTTGTCTCGAAATCCTAAGCTTTGAATATGCAAAACCCTTGTTAGACCTGCTCTCACCAATGGATCCGAACGCTAGGCTATGTCTAAAAACATCGAATAATCAATCCTTCGGTTTAAAAGGAAAGTTCACCGATGAATCTTCGACGGAATATGCTCAGAAGGAACCTGGAGAAGAAGATCCAATGCACAAATTCAAAGCATGTATAACGATATGGATATCGCCAATTCATCAAGCTCTCCCGGCTACAATGGGTGGGTCATGGAATGAGTTTGGTGGAAATGCCCGCTAAAGCTTTGGCAGAACAGATCTATGGAACCAAGCGTGTCGGAAGACCCAGACTGCAATGGCAAGATAGTGTCGCCACTGATTCAAAAACTCTACTTGGTTTCAACAACTTGAGGGCGGCAGCAACTAACCTAGAAAACTGGCGATCAATGCAAGAGCAAGTCTCTCTTATATGGGACGAAGAGAAAAAAAAAATTAAGCGCCCTGTTTTAATTTTTTAATTAAATTTCAAATTAGTTAAGCATTTTTGAAGATTTAAATTAAAACCTTCAGACTTATCATATCGAACTGTTTGTCCATTATCATAAATTTTTCATATTTATTTCTTTATTTCATCCTATATAAAATCCATTTCATGGGCTTCGTCAGATATTTAGCTTCCTTTAATTTAATTTTTCTCCTATTATAAACTAACTGTTACTCGTCAGGGATTCATTATTTAAAAAAAAAAACTTTTTTAAAATAAATTAATTTTATTATCTTCTCTAATTCGTTTTTCTGGCTTCATAACTATAAGATAACAGACCAAACCCATGAAATGAATTTTATATAAAAAAATAAATAGAAAATGTTGATAATGGACGAACAGTCCGAACTTTTATAAACTACAAATCGCTAACTATTAACTATTCATATCGTTTTAGGATTTTCAGAACTCATGGTGTACCTGACATTTTTCTATAAACCGTCGAAGATATTGCTTATAGATGCGGCTCACTGAGAGTTATTCTGTGGTGGAATCGAGTTGGCATTGAGGTGGATCTTTCTTGCAATGATTTTCTATCTTTACTATATTGGATTGATGTACTATCTCTTTTAAGTGGATTAAAATGGTATGTGAAATATCATTTAATAAATGCGTTAGTTGGTAGCTGCCCCGACAAAATATAATAGTAAGGGTAAGTATACACCACGCACAAATATCTCACAACAAAGGTCTGAACTTGTCCCTACTATTATGCTTGCTGGGGACAAGCGCTTAAAATATAGATAACTATCAGGGAGAAATGTAAATGATAAAGTATTTTTAAAAACAGCTTCTGGAGGTTCCGCTTCTGGCATAAAAAGCAAAACAAAACAGGGGTACTGGTAGATAATTACCGATAAAGCTGTACAACAGAAGTTGAAAGACACAACTTTATGAACAAGTTGGAATTAATATCTTTACAACTCGTTAAATTTCACGTAATTGAAATATCGTGGCTGATTTCTGATGCATCGGTGTATACTTCGTGTATACTTCATACTCCGTAATGGGCAGCTCTTACCAGTTCAGGGTTTGGATTTAACGAGACGATTACGCCAACAGTTCTCAACCTGAGGAGCGCGCCCCTCTAGGGAGATGTGATAAACCTAAAGTGGGGGGAGGAGGGCGAGTATATGAAGAAAAAATATATCAACAAAAAATAAAAAAAAATGATTTATTTTAATGATGATTTTATTCTGGCATAATAAAAAATAAAATACACTTTACACTAATATAATACACTTATAAATAGGTATTGCACAATGTATTTAATAATTAACTTATCAATATTAAATTAAAAACAAGATTAATACTTATTAGTGACTCCCTTGGGCCTTTCTTGAAAAGCAAAATTTTTCAAATAAATGTTTAATATTAGAAATTGCCACTCTAAGCTCTTTTTCTATATTTAACTGAAATCTATATTTTGTCTGAGTTGCCACATCGGAAAATCCGGTTCCACAAATGTAGGTTGTTGAAAATGGTAATAGTATACGAAATGCATTATTTTTAAGTGCAGAGAACTCATCATCCAAATATGTCCAAAATCAAAGAGTGATTTATTACTAAATTGTTTTTTGATTTCGCCACTTGCCGTGAAGTTTATGTAGATTTCTTCTTCGGCAGTTGTGTGATCTTCGTGAGTATTTTGAAATGGTTCCCTAACCCATTCGTAACTTGCTATCAAGTTGAAGTTAGCAAGAAAGTACTTTTTAAAATTCCAGTATCGTTAAATGATTTTCAATTGCTACAAAAATTACTTCCACATGTTGTTCTTCAATCTTGTATGTTTTAACACATTCATTCACATTTACAAACATTTCTAGATTGTTTTGCTTTACATTTCTATTCCACAATTCAATTTTTCTAAAAAAAGCATTAACTTTATCACTCGTATCGAACAAATGTGTAATTGTTCCTTGGAGTTGAAGATTCGAGGTATTTAATTTCTCGAATGTGTCGACCAAGTAGCTCAATTTCATCAGAAATAAACCATCTCGAAACATCTTGGCTTCCGGTCGGTTTTCCTCTTCTAGAAAAGTGGCGATTTAATCTTTTGATTCATAAACACGTTGCAAAAATCTCACACGTGCTAACCATCTTGCCTCGCAATAAAATAGTAGCGCTGAATATGCTTCAATCGTATCTTTACAAAGTGCAGAAAACATTCTTGATTTTAGGGGTCTCATTTTTACACAATTTACTACCGTTATCACCGTCGCTAGTACAATAGTCAAACCAGGACTTATTTCTTTGGATGCCAGAGCTTCTCTATGGTTCAGGCAATGTGTCCACACTGTAGAGTTTTGTTTCACAAGTGCTTGTACACTTAGGAATCTTCCAGACATTATCGGTGCATATTCCTACGCAATTTTTCCACTCTATATTTGTCTCGTTTAGAAAATCATTTAAGATACTAAATAATGCAACTGCTGTATTTGAGTTATATTGGTTTGTAGAATAGTAGTTCTACTGTTTATATACTATAACAAAAACGAGCATCATAATCAAATGAGCATCATGTTCGCTATCTGTTGCCTCATCAAGCTGAATAGAAAACAAATCGTCACGGAACTTTCAGAAAAGCTGATGCCGTGCATCTTCAGCTGTGTCACCAATTCGACGGGAAACAATATAATTTGACAGAGGTATGGACCGCAATTGTTTAGTAAAAGTATCTCCAAGCATAGTATCTACAATCCCAATTGCAGCTGGCAGAATAAGATCTTTACCGACATTGTGAGGGTTTTTACATCTGGCTATTTGATATGAAACTTTGTAAGAGGCAAGTTAATCTTTTTCATTCATAGACAAAGTTTTTTGAAATGTGATTTTTTGCATTTCATGTGATTTTAATTCTAATTCAAATAATTCTCGGGGTTCGTTAACGCACTCACTATGAAGCGTTTCTAAATGCCGTTTAAGTTTATTAGGTTTCTGTTGCCAAAATTTGTGAGCAAATGACACACAAAGGCCTTTCTGCTCCTTTTACTTCAGTGCTGGTAAACCCAAAATTTAAATATTCTTCAAAACATTTTCTTGATTTCATCTTTGGAACCACTGTAGTCTGTGCACTATTTGAAGCTTCACTGTCTTTTAATTCTCACTTACGCTCACTTAAACATTTATACATAATTCTGTATACGTCACTGTATAATTCTACTGCAATAATGCTGTGTAATATCGTTAATTGCAGATAACAAGCAAATTACAATATTCACATTCACAGTAGAGGTCACGACGCTATGAACTTTATCACGATTCGACTGAAATTGGCGGAAACGAGATGCAATATTTATACCCACCACGCAGACATTCTAGAATGTTCGAAACAAATCTATGCGTTCAATTTTGAATATTGAATTGATATATGATATATTTGAAAATCAGAATTGATATATGCATTATGTTATTATGTAAACTGAATTAAATAGAAACTAATATTAACGATTTCAGTGAAAATAATGGCATGGGGGCGCGATGGAAATTACGATTGAAAATTGGGTCGCAAATACTAAAATGTTGAGAAACACTGGATTACGCACTTACCCCTAACCATATGAAATATATAGTAAGAGAAAATATTGCGATCGTAAAAAAATTCGAACTCGAGTTTTAAACGGAAGTACGAGCTTTAAGGTCTCCTGAGTCCGAATAACCAAGTCTCGCAAAATGATCTCTCTGAGTTTTTCGTGAATCTAGCTCAAAAACTAAAAGTTGTACAAAACTGAAATTACGTATTCAAAGCAGATATATTGATGGCTGAGATGTTTCAACAAGAAGTGCCGCTTTATGTCTCCGATTTTACACATTTTTCCAAGTTTCTCAAAAAAGACTAACAATTTTAATCTAACTTGTTATATCTATGTACATTTAAATATCTATATTAGCTAGGTGTTATCCTCATTGCAATAGTTTAACAGGCCTTAATTTCCGAATTTTAAAAATTAACTCCTCTAAAGTACCTTCAATCTTGTTTATTTGAAATAATTCACTTTTTCGCATTGTCAGTAGTTATGAAAAATAGATAAATATGAACTATTAAAGAATTTTATAATATAAAGGAGAATAATGAAGAAATATTTTCTTAGGTTGAAAAGAAATTTCTGGGAAATATAATAGTAATATAGATGAATAATATGCCATTGGAGAGCTAAATATTCTAGAAATAATCATATATAACATATCAAGTCGTTGAATGTAATGGAGAGTGACGAAAAACACACAAATTTAAGTAATTAGTGTGGCTATTAATTTTCACTTTTATTTAATTTAATGGAAACTGAACGTTTCCATAGATACTAAATGGAATTTCTATGGGAACTAAATGCAAACTTTTAAAATTTATTTCAAATTAGGAGGTAAGTAAAGTGTGATGCGCGCACCAGATTTTTTTTTAAATTGTTGTCCATTTCCAAAAGTATAATTTTTTTATTTAAATACCATCATAAAACGCATTAATCGAAAACCCGATATTTCTATAACTGGTATTAGTTTTTTGGTAAACAAGGATTCAAAAAAAAAAAAAATTCTTTGATTGAAAGAAAATCCAATAGCTAGCCGGCATTGCGGGTAACATTGTGTTTAAGGATGCACAAATGTTCCACGGTAGTTAGTAACGAGGTAACCCTAGAAACTAATATGGAGTACAATTGCAATATTGTGGTGGGGTTGAAGCTAGTGCAGCCATCAAGCTAATTGCACCCGAGCCAATATCAATTCTATTACCCTCCTCCCCCCCCTCATCCTCTCTATGCAAATTCTTAGTCATTGAAGTCACTGTAATCAGCAGTGTTCGTAGCGTCTAAACGGTTTGTAGGTTTATTAACGGAGTGGGTTATTAATTTTCACTCATTCTGAAAGCAATATGCAACTAAAAATTGTGAATTTGAGAAGAAAATATTGTATGCTTTATCTATCATGCGAGGCTTGATTTCAATTTTCAAATTTAAAATCTTCTCGGTCAGACCTAACACAATGCTCCCAGAAACGTTTCGTCCACACCTATGACGTTTACCTATTCTTTTCAGGCCATGAAACTGAATGTTTTTAATTTTTTTTTTGTTTACATCATTTGTTTATTTTCACATTAAAATGACATAAAATTATTTTTTTCCTCAATAGGGTGATTATTACAGATGTTAATTAATTTGGTATTCAAATGGATACCTTGGCCGTTGACTTTCAAAATTGTGTTAATAATAGTAACCGAATGGATATCTTGGCACCTGGCTGTCATAATTAACTTCAGATACATTACCCAAATAATGTTGACTATCAATAATATCTTAAATATGTTATTAAATTCACATTGCAGCTACTCTATTGTTAATTGATCACAGCAAAGCAATTTTCATATTTGTGTTCCTTTATTGATGATTGCATTCTCTTAAAAATAATTCAGGAAAAACACAGGGAAAAATTAATACTGTTGACTATTAAGATTATTTTAAATATATCATTCAAATTTAATTTGTAATTATTATCCTATTAATATATCATAGCAAAGCAATTTTCATACTAGTATTCCTTTCTTGATGATTACATTCTTTTAACAATAATGTTGACTGCCTGTTGTATATAATATATACTTTAATATTAGATTTTATCAACATTATCAACAAGAATAATCTAAAACACAGAAAAATGCATCAAAAAATAATATAGAAAATACAAATACAAAATTATACACATATTCAATTAGTATGAAAAAGTTTATAACATTTGTTTTCATAGTCAATAAAAATCATAAGCCCACACTTTCCTTATTTATAACGTGTATGGTCTTTTTACATAATCGACATTTTCCATTATCATCATGTAGAGAGTATTTAATATACTGGCTAAATCCCCCCATGTGGACATCATATCCTTTGATAATGTGAGGAGCACTTAGGAATTTGTTTTCTTATTCCTTCCACCTTCTCAACGTGGAGTTAGGATGAACATCTGCATCGTTACTTCCAATAATGAACTTCTGTTATCAAACTAATACCTTTATGTTATTACAGGTCACAACTTGTTCGAAAGTCTCTCTCAAACTTGGTGTCAATAAATTGGTATTAAGAAAAATAATAATTCATTATTTTTATTAGAAATAAAAAAAAAAAAACTAAAGGCTATAGTGATACATACTTGCCGAATATGAAACACCCACGCTATCCATTTTCTTATTTTTTAAAACATTTTTGAAGAATATGATTAGCGAACCCCTTTTTAACAGTATCAGTAATCTTTATAGAGATTTTGATTGTTGCATGTGAAAAAATAATGTTCAAACTTATCTCTTTGTTAGGTCGTGTCATGATCCAATTCAATATGTGCTAGGCATTACTTTAATAACATAACACATCAAAGTTGTATTTTGACTATCTTTTTTCAAAATTTAGTTATACACTAATAGCTGATCATTCTATACCAGATGATAGCTTTGACTACTCTGTATTTTTAATGAAATTTTTTGTTTAAAAAATACAAAAGAGTGGTATCTATTCTGAAATATTGGTCAGAAAAGTGTTAGCGTTGGTTAAACTATTTGTAATTCGTTCGTTAATCATCCCAGACACTTTATAGGACCACCTAAGCCCTTCTGAAGCTTCTATCACCGCCAGTTAGCGGCCACGTTTCGCATTCGTAAAGGTAGATTTTCGCTGGTACTGCCCGCAGTTGCGATTTGCAAAGGGCCACTATTGCATTACGATACCATGTAGAACGTACCATTAAAGAATGGGTAAATTCCAGTCAAAATTTCGGTATGTTTACCTGAAATTTCGGCGTTTTTTTCAGTTTTGGGAATCGCTGATGAAAAATTGTTTGTAAATTGAGTTGGTGTTGGGGAAGTATCGTTTGGGGATCTCGAATTGGTTCTCCCACCTCCTCTGGGTTTTTTGAGTTTTTAAAACATTTGCGCACCTTTAAAACCTGTTGCATTCGAAAGGAAATTAAATTACCTATAAAAGAAAAGAAGTTTCATCGAAATCGGATTACTATTAGCAAAGATATGGCTATTTCAACTGTTTCAATGCCTTTTTAGTCGTAATTTCCCCGACAAAAATAGACTATTGCAGTGAGTCGAAGGTCGGCGGTAAGCGGCGGGACTGCGTTTTCTATCCGTTTCATAACCCCTAGAGCACGAGTATGGAAGATTTGGAGATGTCTGATATATATATAAGTAGAGGGAAAATGGGGGAGCTGGCACACTTCTAGGAGCAGCCAATCAGAAGCCAGCATTTTGGTCACGTGACCTATGGCGGGAAATTTGAATTTGAATTTTTGCCTCGACCTAACCTTAACTGCCACGTGGTCTTGCCTCGACCCTACCTTAACCACCACGTGGTCCCCCCTCGACCTAACCTTAACTGCTAGGCCACGCCCCTTTTTGGTCACGTGACCGTTAAGCCCCGCCCCTTTTTAGTCACGTGATCCAGTCACGTGACCCGCAGCGCATCCTGGTCTATGCTCCGCCCACATGTTTTAGTCACGTGATCCAGTCACGTGATCCATGGAACCTCCTGACCTATGCTCCGCCCACAAGATTTACCCCTCCACCCATTGAAGGATCAGGTACCCACCTTATAGAGCATGAGTGTACCCGGCCGCCATTTTGTTTTTCTTACACCACCATTTTGTTTTTCTACTGTTTGAGGGACTTGAGGTTTTGTTGAAGGGTTAGGTACCTACCTTATAGAGCATGAGTGTACCCGGCCGCCATTTTGTTTTTCTTACACCACCATTTTGTTTTTCTACTGTTTGAGGGACTTGAGGTTTTGTTGAAGGGTTAGACACCAACCTTATAGAGCATGAGTGTGCCCGACCGCCATTTTGTTTTTATACATCGCCATTTTGTTTTTCTTATGCCACCATTTTGTTGTTCTACTGTTTGAGGGACTTGAGGTTTTGTTGAAGGGTTAGGTACCTACCTTATAGAGCATGAGTGTACCCGGCCGCCATTTTGTTTTTCTTACACCACCATTTTGTTTTTCTACAGTTTGAGAGACTTGAGGTTTTGTTGAAGGGTCAAGTACCCCTCTTATAGAGCATGAGTGTACCCGACCGCCATTTTGTTTTTTATACATCGCCATTTTATTTTTCTTACACCGCCATTTTGTTTTTCTACTGTTTGAGAGATTTGAGGTTTTGTTATATGGTCAGATACTCACTTTATAGTACGCAACCTCCCCAACGGTTATATAATCATAGCCTATACGACGAAGGGTCAGGTATCCACTTTATACTCTGTAACCTCCTCTATGGTTATATAGTCATAACCTATACAATGAAGGGTCCGGTGCCCACTTTATACTCTGTAACCTTCTCAAAGGTTACATAACCTTTACATTGTTTTCGTGTTTGTGCAACCTTCTCAATGTTTACATAACCTTTACAATATGTAGCTGTATCAACATGTAAACAGGTTGCATCTTGTATAGACAAGTTGGATTATGTCCAGGTGAAATACAAATATGGACCTTGAACTGTTTATCTCTAACATATAAATAAATAGCATAGTTTCTTAATCCTATAACTGCTTTTGGACTTTGAGCTCTTAATCCCAAACCTTTCTTATCTCGCTGAAACATAAACAAAACAACTTTTCAATGTACTATGTATTTTTAATGGCTGATAGTATAAGTAATGGTCTTAAAAGGATTAACTTGTCAATGTTCTACGTATTTTTATTCTCTCATAGTTAAATAATGGTCTTAAAAGGATTAACTTTTAATCCATTAAGTTCCTATCGAACTTTTAATCTTTAAAATATATTAACAAATCGAAACGATGGTATCACGTTGGCCAAAGAGGTTGCACCTTTTCATAGCTTTGAAATATTTTCAAAGTACACGAGTCGGTATTAATAACTGCGAACATGTCGCAGTAAATTTTAATTAATGAATATTAATTAATACTATTTCTTAATCCCTTAAGGGCTTTTGGACTTTGAGCTGTTGATACAAAAACATAAAGAATGATTTAGGACTACCGCTAAAAAGTAAACAAATTTAGCTTTCGCAATAATGTTCTATCTCTTAATCCTTCCTTTAAAAGTTAACAATGGACTTTGAACTGTTAATCCTCTATCATTACTCATCTCGCTGAAACATAAACAAAACAACTTTTTAATCTTATATGTATTTTTATTCTCTAGTATAAACTATTAAAACGCCGTAAAAGAATTAAATATTAAATCCTTAAAGTTTTTTTATCATTTACAAACAATGATAAAGAGCCTTTTAATCATTTCATAATATCTGGATAGATGACGTCATTATTATTAGCTAAAGTTTTGTACCTTTTTCAGTTCTCAATGTTTACATTTTATGCAATTTTTCCAAATTTTTACCTTTACCTATCTATTTCTTTATTAAATTTTCTATAACCTTCTCAATGTTTATACATTTTCTGTCCGCTAGGGCGCAGCACCTTACTCCAGTAGGGGATTTTCCTGGCGAGTTTACATAATGTCCTCAATGTCTATGATTTATGCAACCTTCCCAATGTTTACGTTTACCCACCTATTTGTTTACGTTTTCTTTAACCTTCCCAATATTTAAATTTTATGTAAATATAGTCTTCTCAACTGATTTTTTTGCCTTTCCTAAATTGTTTTTCCCCTTTTCTGAATTTGATTTAATTATAATTAACTACCCTGGTTCCTAATTGCACTCGTATCAGACCTTGCGATATCATCGGCTCCTTTCGGCTACTCTCGGATACCCTCGGAGCAGAGCGGCCGGGCCCCGATCATTGTCCTCGGTGACGCTCGTTCGTCCTCGTTTTTCCTCGGGCCCCCCACCTCGATCTCCCTAATCCGCCTTAGGATGCTCCCGATTCGAGAATAACCGAACTCCTCCGGCCTCATATGATCATCCAGAATCACTAGAAAAAATTTGAAAAAATCTCCTCTTCTCACCTGGACTTCTTCTCCTACGGTTCCAACCATTCATTTTACTCAGCACGTAGAGGTCTCTCGTCTGCGTACCCCTTGATCAACTCTAAATATTTACATTTTTCATAACTTGAAGTCCCATAATTTTAGTGGTTTTTAGTAATTTTAGTGGTTTTTATTGATTTTAGTCATTTCTTATCAGCTTCTAATGGCAAAATACAGTCCGGCAATAATATTATGCTTAATGTTTAACCGAATCCATCATTTTCTTTCAATTCATTGATAATATCTTTTGAGTAGGTCTTTTACTGCTTTACTGGTCTTTTACCTCTAATTTTTAACATAGCTTTATATTTTTTAGTATATTTTAACCAATTTTGGATATTATTTTTTGTTTTTATAATTGATTTTACATGTTACTTTATTGATTTTAGTCAATTTTAATGATTTTAGAAATAAAATAAAACGTTTTATTAGCAAATATTTGTATATAAATCTGTTTTGAGATGATTTATTATCTAGAGTTGATATTATTTGAGAATGTTGATGTAAGATGTGCTATATTTGGTCCCCATTTGTATGATATTATATTGTTGTTTTTTTTCAATCCTAATGATGCCCGAATTAGCGAAACGTTGACTGATCAGATATTTACTGCTGTTTAAGAGACTCAAAACTTTATTCAGGATTCTTCCAGAAATATACTGATAATTTAGAATTAGAATTTAAGATAATTTTGAATATTAGAATGTTTGCCATCATCGGATGATAGATAATATTAACAGTAACTAATATGAGCATAATCGTGGCAGTTGGAGCACAATTCTGATCACACTTTACCCCTTTAAAATTCCAAATATTTACATTATTCATAACTTGAAGTCCCATAATTTTAGTGGTTTTTAGTAATTTTAGCGGTTTTTATTGATTTTTAGTTATTTCTCATCAACTTCTAACGGCAAAATACAATTCGACAATAATAACATGCTTAATGTTTGACCGAATCCATCATTTTCTTTTACATTATTGATAATATCCTTTGAGTAGGTCTTTTACTGCATAGACTTCGATCTCTAATTTTTAACATAGCTTTATATTTTTTAGTATATTTTAACCAATTTTAGATATTATTTTTTTGTTTTTATAATTGGTTTTGCCTGTTACTTTATTGATTTTAGTCAATTTTTAATGATTTTAGAAATAAAAAAAATTTTATTAGTAAATATTTGTATATAATACTGTTTTGAGATGATGTATTATCTGTAGTTGATATTATTTGAGAATGCTGATGTAAGATGTGCTATATTTGGTCCCCATTTGTATGATATTATGTTGTTTGTTTTTTTTTTTCACTTCTAATAATGACCGAATTGGCGAAACGTTGACTGATCAAATATTTTCTGCTGTTTAAGAGATTCAAATCTTTATAAAATGAAATAAAATAATTTATATAATGAAATAATAACTATTTATTAGATATTTCTATATCGTCTCCGGGTCAAAATGTCTTGTTTTGTGCAGGTGACTGTCAATATTAGAATGTTTAGCATTATCGGATTATAGATAATACTAAAATTAATTCATATGAGCACAATCGTGGTAGTTATAGCACAATTATGACCACACTTTTTCCCAAAAATACCAAAAGTTCGCCTATGAGGCACCACTATCAGTACTTGTTTCCTCATCGAAGTTTGTTTATCGATTAATCAACAATCAATTCAATCAATTTTGACGAGTCCATCTTGCTTTTGCACACTAACTTTCTGTTGGACAGAACATTTATGGACTTCACCAGGATGAGAACCATTGTTAAGAGGTGTTTCATAGCACCCTAGGATTTTAAAATGAGTAGCCGATAGAGGGAAAATGAGGTAGTTCGAGCACAATGCTGATCACACTTTCTACGAAGAATAGCATCAGGTCTCGTCTATGAGACATTTTTTTCCCAGTTACTTTCGCCTTGCCGAGGTGTGTTTATTGGTAAACACAGCAATCACATACTAGATTTGATTTGTTTTTATTAGATTGATATTTATTTTTTTATTAAGAGGCGGAAGCTGGACCTCATTAAGACTCCAATATCTTTTGGTAATCAACTCCAATCAATCCAAAATGTTAAATATTTCCTCGAAAAAACATAAATTTAACGGAAGGTATTAGCTCCGTCCTCATTTCATAATTCAAATTGTTTGATATCTTTCATGAAATGATAACTATTTATTAGATATTTCTATATCGTCTCCGGATCAAAATGTCTTGTTTTGTGTGGGTGACTGTAAATATTAGAATGTTTACCATCATCAAATGATAGATAATATTAACAGTGACTAATATGAACAAAATCGTGGTAGTTAGATTCTGATCACAGTTTCCTCCAAAAATACCATAAGTTCGTCTGTGAGGCACCTCTACTAGTACCTGTTCCCTCATCGAAGTTTGTTTATCAATAAATCAACAATCAGTTCAATCAATTTTAACCACTCCATCTTGCTTTAAGACTCCAATATCTTTTGGTAATCGACTCGAATAAACTCATAATATTACTCCGAAAAGACAGAAATTTAACAGAAGGCATTAGTCACTTTCTGAAAAGTTATACGAGCTGCGGACATTACATGTGACTATAATCCAAGAGTCATGCCCTGGATAAATTCTACTGTCACAGTCGAATCATAATATTAATCATGGATGGATGACCTTAGTAGTTGAGCTCCTCTAAATACTACACTCTTAATACGAATATAAAATGTTTAATCCAATTTATCACTTTTGCAGGGGAAGTACTGCAGTATATCGATGATTATTAAAACTATCAACACAACTGCATGCGAATCTGCTGACCTCTATTGTCTGTTTTAAGAGCTATTATTCAGCTTTCATGTCACACGAGGGGGTGTAGATCGGTATGTTCAAGGTATGGCTTGAGGTAGTGATGGAGAGTAACGGATGATCAGGAATGTGGTGTAGGATGATTTAGGGATGTTCAGACATGGTTTGAGATAGTCAGAGATCGTTTGAGATGGTTAAGAGTGGTTTGGGGTGGTCAGACATGGTTGGAGATTATTTTAGACCATCTCCAACCATTTCTGACCACCCCAAACCACTCTTAACCATCTCAAACGATCGCTAACCATCTCAAACCATGTCTGAACATCCCTAAATCACCCTACACCACATTCCTGATCATCCGTTACTCTCCATCACTACCTCAAGCCATACCTTGAACATACCGATCTACACCCCCTCGTGTGACATGAAAGCTGAATAATAGCTCTTAAAACAGACAATAGAGGTCAGCAGATTCGCATGCAGTTGTGTTGATAGTTTTAATAATCATCGATATACTGCAGTACTTCCCCTGCAAAAGTGATAAATTGGATTAAACATTTTATATTCGTATTAAGAGTGTAGTATTTAGAGGAGCTCAACTACTAAGGTCATCCATCCATGATTAATATTATGATTCGACTGTGACAGTAGAATTTATCCAGGGCATGACTCTTGGATTATAGTCACATGTAATGTCCGCAGCTCGTATAACTTTTCAGAAAGTGACTAATGCCTTCTGTTAAATTTCTGTCTTTTCGGAGTAATATTATGAGTATATTCGAGTCGATTACCAAAAGATATTGGAGTCTTAAAGCAAGATGGAGTGGTTAAAATTGATTGAACTGATTGTTGATTTATTGATAAACAAACTTCGATGAGGGAACAGGTACTAGTAGAGGTGCCTCACAGACGAACTTATGGTATTTTTGGAGGAAACTGTGATCAGAATCTAACTACCACGATTTTGTTCATATTAGTCACTGTTAATATTATCTATCATTTGATGATGGTAAACATTCTAATATTTACAGTCACCCACACAAAACAAGACATTTTGATCCGGAGACGATATAGAAATATCTAATAAATAGTTATCATTTCATGAAAGATATCAAACAATTTGAATTATGAAATGAGGACGGAGCTAATACCTTCCGTTAAATTTATGTTTTTTCGAGGAAATATTTAACATTTTGGATTGATTGGAGTTGATTACCAAAAGATATTGGAGTCTTAATGAGGTCCAGCTTCCGCCTCTTAATAAAAAAATAAATATCAATCTAATAAAAACAAATCAAATCTAGTATGTGATTGCTGTGTTTACCAATAAACACACCTCGGCAAGGCGAAAGTAACTGGGAAAAAAAATGTCTCATAGACGAGACCTGATGCTATTCTTCGTAGAAAGTGTGATCAGCATTGTGCTCGAACTACCTCATTTTCCCTCTATCGGCTACTCATTTTAAAATCCTAGGGTGCTATGAAACACCTCTTAACAATGGTTCTCATCCTGGTGAAGTCCATAAATGTTCTGTCCAACAGAAAGTTAGTGTGCAAAAGCAAGATGGACTCGTCAAAATTGATTGAATTGATTGTTGATTAATCGATAAACAAACTTCGATGAGGAAACAAGTACTGATAGTGGTGCCTCATAGGCGAACTTTTGGTATTTTTGGGAAAAAGTGTGGTCATAATTGTGCTATAACTACCACGATTGTGCTCATATGAATTAATTTTAGTATTATCTATAATCCGATAATGCTAAACATTCTAATATTGACAGTCACCTGCACAAAACAAGACATTTTGACCCGGAGACGATATAGAAATATCTAATAAATAGTTATTATTTCATTATATAAATTATTTTATTTCATTTTATAAAGATTTGAATCTCTTAAACAGCAGAAAATATTTGATCAGTCAACGTTTCGCCAATTCGGTCATTATTAGAAGTGAAAAAAAAAAACAAACAACATAATATCATACAAATGGGGACCAAATATAGCACATCTTACATCAGCATTCTCAAATAATATCAACTACAGATAATACATCATCTCAAAACAGTATTATATACAAATATTTACTAATAAAATTTTTTTTATTTCTAAAATCATTAAAAATTGACTAAAATCAATAAAGTAACAGGCAAAACCAATTATAAAAACAAAAAAATAATATCTAAAATTGGTTAAAATATACTAAAAAATATAAAGCTATGTTAAAAATTAGAGATCGAAGTCTATGCAGTAAAAGACCTACTCAAAGGATATTATCAATAATGTAAAAGAAAATGATGGATTCGGTCAAACATTAAGCATGTTATTATTGTCGAATTGTATTTTGCCGTTAGAAGTTGATGAGAAATAACTAAAAATCAATAAAAACCGCTAAAATTACTAAAAACCACTAAAATTATGGGACTTCAAGTTATGAATAATGTAAATATTTGGAATTTTAAAGGGGTAAAGTGTGATCAGAATTGTGCTCCAACTGCCACGATTATGCTCATATTAGTTACTGTTAATATTATCTATCATCCGATGATGGCAAACATTCTAATATTCAAAATTATCTTAAATTCTAATTCTAAATTATCAGTATATTTCTGGAAGAATCCTGAATAAAGTTTTGAGTCTCTTAAACAGCAGTAAATATCTGATCAGTCAACGTTTCGCTAATTCGGGCATCATTAGGATTGAAAAAAAACAACAATATAATATCATACAAATGGGGACCAAATATAGCACATCTTACATCAACATTCTCAAATAATAT
This sequence comes from Rhaphigaster nebulosa, assembly GCA_948150685.1. NCBI lineage: Eukaryota > Metazoa > Arthropoda > Insecta > Hemiptera > Pentatomidae > Rhaphigaster > Rhaphigaster nebulosa. The sequence goes on along the minus strand of OX411306.1, from coordinate 147,483,534 downwards.
CAACTCTAGATAATAAATCATCTCAAAACAGATTTATATACAAATATTTGCTAATAAAACGTTTTATTTTATTTCTAAAATCATTAAAATTGACTAAAATCAATAAAGTAACATGTAAAATCAATTATAAAAACAAAAAATAATATCCAAAATTGGTTAAAATATACTAAAAAATATAAAGCTATGTTAAAAATTAGAGGTAAAAGACCAGTAAAGCAGTAAAAGACCTACTCAAAAGATATTATCAATGAATTGAAAGAAAATGATGGATTCGGTTAAACATTAAGCATAATATTATTGCCGGACTGTATTTTGCCATTAGAAGCTGATAAGAAATGACTAAAATCAATAAAAACCACTAAAATTACTAAAAACCACTAAAATTATGGGACTTCAAGTTATGAAAAATGTAAATATTTAGAGTTGATCAAGGGGTACGCAGACGAGAGACCTCTACGTGCTGAGTAAAATGAATGGTTGGAACCGTAGGAGAAGAAGTCCAGGTGAGAAGAGGAGATTTTTTCAAATTTTTTCTAGTGATTCTGGATGATCATATGAGGCCGGAGGAGTTCGGTTATTCTCGAATCGGGAGCATCCTAAGGCGGATTAGGGAGATCGAGGTGGGGGGCCCGAGGAAAAACGAGGACGAACGAGCGTCACCGAGGACAATGATCGGGGCCCGGCCGCTCTGCTCCGAGGGTATCCGAGAGTAGCCGAAAGGAGCCGATGATATCGCAAGGTCTGATACGAGTGCAATTAGGAACCAGGGTAGTTAATTATAATTAAATCAAATTCAGAAAAGGGGAAAAACAATTTAGGAAAGGCAAAAAAATCAGTTGAGAAGACTATATTTACATAAAATTTAAATATTGGGAAGGTTAAAGAAAACGTAAACAAATAGGTGGGTAAACGTAAACATTGGGAAGGTTGCATAAATCATAGACATTGAGGACATTATGTAAACTCGCCAGGAAAATCCCCTACTGGAGTAAGGTGCTGCGCCCTAGCGGACAGAAAATGTATAAACATTGAGAAGGTTATAGAAAATTTAATAAAGAAATAGATAGGTAAAGGTAAAAATTTGGAAAAATTGCATAAAATGTAAACATTGAGAACTGAAAAAGGTACAAAACTTTAGCTAATAATAATGACGTCATCTATCCAGATATTATGAAATGATTAAAAGGCTCTTTATCATTGTTTGTAAATGATAAAAAAACTTTAAGGATTTAATATTTAATTCTTTTACGGCGTTTTAATAGTTTATACTAGAGAATAAAAATACATATAAGATTAAAAAGTTGTTTTGTTTATGTTTCAGCGAGATGAGTAATGATAGAGGATTAACAGTTCAAAGTCCATTGTTAACTTTTAAAGGAAGGATTAAGAGATAGAACATTATTGCGAAAGCTAAATTTGTTTACTTTTTAGCGGTAGTCCTAAATCATTCTTTATGTTTTTGTATCAACAGCTCAAAGTCCAAAAGCCCTTAAGGGATTAAGAAATAGTATTAATTAATATTCATTAATTAAAATTTACTGCGACATGTTCGCAGTTATTAATACCGACTCGTGTACTTTGAAAATATTTCAAAGCTATGAAAAGGTGCAACCTCTTTGGCCAACGTGATACCATCGTTTCGATTTGTTAATATATTTTAAAGATTAAAAGTTCGATAGGAACTTAATGGATTAAAAGTTAATCCTTTTAAGACCATTATTTAACTATGAGAGAATAAAAATACGTAGAACATTGACAAGTTAATCCTTTTAAGACCATTACTTATACTATCAGCCATTAAAAATACATAGTACATTGAAAAGTTGTTTTGTTTATGTTTCAGCGAGATAAGAAAGGTTTGGGATTAAGAGCTCAAAGTCCAAAAGCAGTTATAGGATTAAGAAACTATGCTATTTATTTATATGTTAGAGATAAACAGTTCAAGGTCCATATTTGTATTTCACCTGGACATAATCCAACTTGTCTATACAAGATGCAACCTGTTTACATGTTGATACAGCTACATATTGTAAAGGTTATGTAAACATTGAGAAGGTTGCACAAACACGAAAACAATGTAAAGGTTATGTAACCTTTGAGAAGGTTACAGAGTATAAAGTGGGCACCGGACCCTTCATTGTATAGGTTATGACTATATAACCATAGAGGAGGTTACAGAGTATAAAGTGGATACCTGACCCTTCGTCGTATAGGCTATGATTATATAACCGTTGGGGAGGTTGCGTACTATAAAGTGAGTATCTGACCATATAACAAAACCTCAAATCTCTCAAACAGTAGAAAAACAAAATGGCGGTGTAAGAAAAATAAAATGGCGATGTATAAAAAACAAAATGGCGGTCGGGTACACTCATGCTCTATAAGAGGGGTACTTGACCCTTCAACAAAACCTCAAGTCTCTCAAACTGTAGAAAAACAAAATGGTGGTGTAAGAAAAACAAAATGGCGGCCGGGTACACTCATGCTCTATAAGGTAGGTACCTAACCCTTCAACAAAACCTCAAGTCCCTCAAACAGTAGAACAACAAAATGGTGGCATAAGAAAAACAAAATGGCGATGTATAAAAACAAAATGGCGGTCGGGCACACTCATGCTCTATAAGGTTGGTGTCTAACCCTTCAACAAAACCTCAAGTCCCTCAAACAGTAGAAAAACAAAATGGTGGTGTAAGAAAAACAAAATGGCGGCCGGGTACACTCATGCTCTATAAGGTAGGTACCTAACCCTTCAACAAAACCTCAAGTCCCTCAAACAGTAGAAAAACAAAATGGTGGTGTAAGAAAAACAAAATGGCGGCCGGGTACACTCATGCTCTATAAGGTGGGTACCTGATCCTTCAATGGGTGGAGGGGTAAATCTTGTGGGCGGAGCATAGGTCAGGAGGTTCCATGGATCACGTGACTGGATCACGTGACTAAAACATGTGGGCGGAGCATAGACCAGGATGCGCTGCGGGTCACGTGACTGGATCACGTGACTAAAAAGGGGCGGGGCTTAACGGTCACGTGACCAAAAAGGGGCGTGGCCTAGCAGTTAAGGTTAGGTCGAGGGGGGACCACGTGGTGGTTAAGGTAGGGTCGAGGCAAGACCACGTGGCAGTTAAGGTTAGGTCGAGGCAAAAATTCAAATTCAAATTTCCCGCCATAGGTCACGTGACCAAAATGCTGGCTTCTGATTGGCTGCTCCTAGAAGTGTGCCAGCTCCCCCATTTTCCCTCTACTTATATATATATCAGACATCTCCAAATCTTCCATACTCGTGCTCTAGGGGTTATGAAACGGATAGAAAACGCAGTCCCGCCGCTTACCGCCGACCATATTTGCCACTTCTATAAATTTGTTTTATCGAAAACTAGTTTAGAATGTTTTACATTCATCCTCAGTTCTAAAAACACATAAAAAATTCAAAAATAAGCAATTCAAAATATAGTTTGGTAATGCAAATAATTTATCAATCCCTAATTAGATTGATCCTTCTATACCATCACGCGGATGTCAACTGATTATGAAGCGAGCCAAGCTATAGCGCATGTTACACCACCAAAAGACTCAAAACTGAGAAATTCAAAATTTAATTCTATCTTACCAAACTATATTTTGAATTGCTTCTTTTTGTGTTTTTAGAACTGAGGATGAATGTGTAACATTCGAAACTGGTTTTCAATAAAACAAATTTATAGAAGTAGCAAATAATTTATCAATCCCCAATTAGATTGATCCTTCTATACCATCATGCGGATGTCGACTGATAATCAGGTCTATTTGGACTTACGGATTTGAGCTTTGAGGCTCCAATAAAAAACCATCGAATTCCTTTCGTATCAAATCCTTACAATCCAAAATTTTAAATGGTCCTTATGAAGTCACAAATACATCATCCGTTGTGTCCTCAATGTTCCGAACTAGGGTTCGAATATCGACACGCGATATATCGGAGTTGAAAAACCGATATATTATATCGATAGCTTAACAACCGATATATCGATGATATCGATATTTTACAACGATATATCGATCACACCATATGCTAAACTATAATACTGTAGAATCCCGGCAATTAATATCCCAATAATTCGTATAGATTTTCTGGTCTCCCTTTCCATATAAAATTCCATATAAAAACACTGCAATCCGGTTACCCCGATAATTCGTATTTATTTTCCTCTTCCAAGTAATGTAAACGCCTTATAATTCGAATTTCCAAATAAAAAATCTGGTTAACTCTTAATCTTTTCAAGAAGAGAGGTGAGTGAATGAGAGAGCAATCGTTTCTATAAATTTCGGTCGATTTATCTTTTTTTTTTCTATTCAGTTCTCTTTA